>CABFWO010000815.1:226577-242104 GCA_902155825.1 Timema genevievae | reverse complement strand
CCCAAAAAAAACTTATATTTTTGTTTAATATTATTACAATAGTCTGCAATTATATACCAATTTTCAGTCGTATTAAGGTATCAGAAAATGCTCTGAGAGATAAATAGATGTGATAATTAATGCTAGAAACTGTGGTTTTATACCTATAAGGAATGATTTCCCCCCAACCCTTTGTTTGATTTTCTTCCCCAACAAACTTGATCCATATATATATGTACAGAGATCAATTGTGCCAAGTTTGAATTAAATCAGTTCATATGTTCAAAAGTTATCGCGCGACATATCTATCACAGACAGACAAATATATTTCAATGGAGTTAAAATGGAGATCTTGCTTAGCTAGTACAATAAATCAAACCAGATGGTTATGTTTTTATTTGTTTTTTACACTCTGACAATATTTGCTAGAGCACCTATACAGGGAGCCTACTATATTAGCGTGCAAGCAAAGATTTCCCACTCCTATGTCACCTAAGTGAGCAGGGGAACTCCAAAATAGCGGGGCCCTGTGCAGTGGCACGGTCTGCACACCCCTAAGGGCAACACTGTATACCTAGACAAGTCTCAAGTTTACATAAATTTGATGATCACCAGGTTTTTCTAGTTGCCAGCTAAAAAGAGGAGCAGAACTGGCCTATTGTTTAACAGCTATTTAGAAAAACAATGTTCTAAATTACGGTAAAAGTACCTCTTGGGAGAAAGAGTCAGAAAACTTAACTGGAAGACAATAAAGAAGAATTAATGATATAAAACCATTTATTTTTAACCATGTCTTAGTACCCAGCAAGGTTGTATGCAAACATACTAATCACGCTAATGTGTTAGGGCCAAGGAAGGGTGAATCAAGAAGAAATGTACCCCCATTTATATGGCGGGAGAGTGGAAAACAATTTGGGGGGGTGGGGGGGGGGGAGCGGGGGAAGCCACCCTCTGTACACCCATCCAGGTTTTAAATTCCTAACTCCCCATCAACAGTAAGTTAAAGTCTGTTGCGAAAGTAACCTTAAGCAATGAGACCACCAAAACTGGTATTTTGACTTTATAAAATAGCTAATAAAATTGATCTAATTTTTGAATGAATAGCCAAAATCAGAGTTTGTTAAAAAAAATCATTAAATGATTAATTTTATGTTAATATTTTTGTTTTATTTAAACCTATGCAATGATCTTGTTGCTGATTCACTATAAAGAAATTTGGACTAAACTTTCCATAAAAATGAAGCTTTCTGAGGAGATATAAATCACATTTATGGCTGTATGCGTGACTTTTTTAAGTAGATCTCAGGCTTAGTAACTAAAAGGTTGTGCATACTGGGCAAATGGTTTCTCAACTGTGGCAGGGGAAAGGGTTTGTACACTGGGCAAATGATTTCTCGACTGTGCCAGGGGAATGGGTTAGTACCTTGGGCAATTGGTTTTTCGACTGTGCTAGGGTAAAGGGTTTGTACACTGGGCAACTAGTTTCTCGACTGTGCCAAGGGAAAAGGCTAGTACACTGGGCAATTAGTTTCTCGACTGTGCCAAGGGAAAAGGCTAGTTAACTGGGCAATTAGTTTCTCAGCTGTGCCAAGGGAAAAGGCTAGTTCATTGGGCAACTGGTTTCTCAGCTGTGCCAAGGGAAAAGGCTAGTTAACTGGGCAATTAGTTTCTCAGCTGTGCCAAGGGAAAAGGCTAGTTAACTGGGCAATTAGTTTCTCAGCTGTGCCAAGGGAAAAGGCTAGTTAACTGGGCAATTAGTTTCTCAGCTGTGCCAAGGGAAAAGGCTAGTTAACTGGGCAATTAGTTTCTCAGCTGTGCCAAGGGAAAAGGCTAGTTAACTGGGCAATTAGTTTCTCAGCTGTGCCAAGGGAAAAGGCTAGTAAACTGGGCAATTAGTTTCTCAGCTGTGCCAAGGGAAAAGGCTAGTTCATTGGGCAACTGGTTTCTCGACTGTGCCAGGGGAGGGCTAGTAGTACACTTGGCAGCTGTTAAAAGCCTCTACCTGACCCGACTACTCATCAGTGAGTGATACTACCCACCTACACATCTTTCACCCTTATTTTTTATTTGTACATTTAAAACTAAGGTTTTAAATGCCAGAGTTTAAGGAGCATGGGTTTGTGAGAATTTAAAAGAAATACCTACACTCACATTAGGAGAATGGGAAACCAGAGCATGACCATTCACACACAGAAAACTTCTCTCAATGCACAAGGCTGAAATGAAAATGTTAACCTTCCCATGTTTGGCGATCATGACGGTTTAATCCGTGCGACCATTGATGCTAGTCCCCCCAGTCTTATCAATGCCTTTTCCTCTATCCTTCCACCAATCTTATTCCTTTAATCACTTCCATTCTTCTTGAGGCTCATCCATAAACCAGATAACGCTTTGTGGGGGCGGGGAGATCGCTAATGTCTACATGGTGTTACATGGGGGGAAGGTGGGGTGCACATCAAAGCATTATGTAACAAAGATCTTATATACTCAAATTCAAATTCTAATGTTAAAAAAATAATATTATTGTTCATGTTTTTACCTTTAATAAACATACTTATAGATAAGTTCTGAATATCTACGGCATTGAAAATGCAATTTTAGCAATTTTTGACTACCAATATTTCGAATGCGTTTAGGTGGTATTGTCTGCCTGAGACTACGAATGCCAAGCACATTTGATAGCACATATTTTCATGTGCATGACAGTGACATGCTTAAGGAGTTTGTCGCTGCTTTCTTTTTTGAGACCTTTTTTCCTTTAATGACAAAATTTTTCTTCATATCACCAAAAACCTTATTTTTATCTTCACTTTCTATTCTTAAGGTTTCTTATTTTGATCTTTCTCTTTTTTTTTATCTTCTTAGGGTCTATTTTCTCTCAACTTGGTTTCCTCTAAGTATTGATGATACTTCTTGCATTTCTTTCATTGGCTATAAGCTCTTTTATGATTGGAACACAAGCAGGTTTATTGCCATAAAATTTCAAGGCATTTAAATAATATTCAATCGTGAATTCAATGTTCTTTCTTTCATAGCAGCTGTCGACTCTGTATTCACATGTCCAGATGTTGAAAAGTTTTTCTTAACATCGCCATCACCGCCATCACCATGTGGTAATGGAGGACAGGTTTTTACTACTTTTGTTACTTCCTTGTGTTTTGTGTCATTCAGTACATTATTTGATTCAAAAACTTATTTCCAAAATGTTTCAAGATCTCTGTCATCGAAGCAGCAGTTTAACGTCATACCCGAGTGTAAAGGTTAAACTTTACCAATTTTTAAAGACATCGAGTGTGAATTACTGCACCTTGCCTAAAAAAATTATACATAAAATCATACAACTTTACATATATAAAAAATATCATATACCCATTTTTAAGGACTTTAAGGGACCTAAGATTAAAAAGAGGGATTATGTTACACTTTAGAGCTCTTTAGGGGCCAAGTATGAGCCCTGTCTACTATCACATGTACTCTTACTCTTTCCTAGTCTTATCTTACATTCATTGTCTGTGTTTCTGCTGCATATGTGACAATGGGTACAAAGTATGCCCAATACATAGCTTCCTTACACTTAAAGGGCACTTCTCTTCTTCATGGCAGGTCTCTAAAGGCGAGGACACACTACCGTCACGTCACGTAGGGCCTAAGGTCATGTCTACTCACACTCACACTCACAATTTCTTAAAGTAAAAACTTTGGTGCCCTACTTTTTATATCATCTTTGCAAGTAAGACTTTGCTACCCTATTTTTTTTTCAATTTTTTTAAAATTAATCAAAACTTTTATTATTATAAAACACTTTAAAATATTTATATTAGGCCTTATATATTTATTTTAAAGATGGAACATTAGTGTAAAAAAGGAACATCATAAGTCCCGCAATTTGAACCTACAACTGGAACTACGTCCAAAGATGTCGAAAAAGACAAAACTGACAAGTAGCCGAGTTGAGTGACTCATTACACGAGGCTGTAAATAAACTAAAATATGAAGAAACCAATCGTTCTATTGGCTTTGTAAATATTTTTAATTTACCTTGTGTATCAACCAACAGAAATTTTCAAATAATACCATGGTGCCTGCTAAGATGCAGCGTCATTTTTAGAGCAACCATTTTAAGTTTAAAGAAAAGAAACTAATTGTTAAGATCTTCTCAAACTAGAAATGAAAAAGCTAGTACTGAAGCATCTTATGGCAATTTATTTAATTGCACAACATAGCAGACACTAAGTCTTGTTCAGTTGATGTTGCTAAATGCATGTTGTATGAGAAGTCATAAAAAATCACGACAGAGCCACTTTCCAATGATACAGTACATATGTTAGTGAATTAAAGATTCAGCTGTTAACGTCAAGACAGCTATTATCTCATTTGCTGAGTTGTTTCAACCTTGAAAATGGAAATATCCATATATGTTGCTGGACATGCTCTTTTTATTGTGTTTGTCTGGTAGGTATCACCACCAACAAACTCTGAATACCTTTTATGTGAATCTTCCCCCCCTCAAAAAAATTAAAATGGTGTTCAAATATATAATATTGTGAAAAACTTATTTGAAACAAACGGCTTATCCTGGAATAACTGTGTTATATACCTGCTTCAGTGGCCGCATAGTCTAAGGTATCACTCTGGACTGCCGATAACAGTGGGAATGGGGGGTTTGAATCTCTGTGTAATGAGGGCTGGTTTTCCCTACAGTAAATGATTTTCCACTCTCCCTCCACACAAGAGTGGGCACACTTTATATAAAATTCAACCTTTCCCATCCTTAATACATTTGTATAATTAGTACGTATGTGTATAGCTAGCCTGAATGGATAGTAAGACGCCGTGAAAAAAAACCAACGACCGTGTGTTAAGATTTTACTGGTGGTCCTTCCCTGCTACATGCACGCAGTGAAAAAAAAATGCCAGTCTCACTCATGAATGTTCTTGATGAAGCTGTACAAATAATTAATTTAATCTAATCCAGATTCCTGAGTAGATGGATTTTTAATATCTTGGGTGACAAAATGGGGAGCATTCATAAACAGTTTATACTACACACATAAAAAGTATGGTGGTTGTCTCGAGAGAAAACACTTGTGTAATTGTTTGTAAGCTGAGAGCTTAACTAATCACACTTTTCATGGAACACTTGTTTTATTCAACAAATAACTTAGAGATAAACTATGGTTATTCTGACTTGTGTATTTTACAGACATTTTCACACAAAAATACAAGTTTTTTTTAACTCCAAGGAAAACAACTAGAACAATATTTGTTGCCAATGATAAGAGTCGAACTTTCAAGTGAAAATTATGACCAAGACATAATGTTATGTTTATGGTTAAAAGATCCTTTCAAAGTGGAGGATAGATCCATCGATGTTAATGTGTATGTGTGTGTTTACCACATCTTACTGTTTGGATTATATGCCTATGTACTAATTAGGCTAATGGGTCGAAGATGAGGAATTGTACCTGTATTTGTGTGGAAAAAAAGGGAAACCATTTAAGGGAAAACCACCCTCCGTGTAATCTCTCAGTCATCGGCAGTTTAATCTATTGTGAGAGTGACTCCTTAGACCACTGAACCGGGTTAGTGAATAATGGAGCATGAAAAGATCATCGATTTGGTTTCAGATTCCACTTTGCAACAAACCTCTGTGTTTTGGTACAGTATCAAAGAAGATTTCCACAGCTCTATCCATAAAAGCTGTTAAATTACTCCTCTTTTATAATTACATATCTTTGCAAAGCAAGATTTTCTTTATAGGCTTCAATAAAACAAAATACCGTAAAAGATGTATCAATTAAAAAAAATTCTCAAAGTTTTAAATTCTAATGTGGTTAGCATCTATAGGTAGAACCCACGTAAACAAGAGCTTTGGAGTTCCACAGTGATTTTTAGGAGTGTAAAAGGACTTTGGTGACCAAAAAGTTTGAGAACCACTGGTCTAATTTATATTTGTTAATAGTATAGGCATAAATAGCACCTATATCCCTTATATTATACAACCTTTGATAAGCCTAGAGTAAGCCTACAAAGAGTCTCGATAATTTTTTATTCTTCTTTTGTTCAGGTGAGGTAGGCTCTGTTATCGATTCTCTTTAAGGCCTAGATACTTTTGATAACTATTAGCTAGAGAAGCTTTAGTTTTACACCAATTAAATTAGTACCAATGCGTGAGGGAGTCACTAAAGGTCTAGTGATCCTATTTCCACAACAAAATGGAGGTATTCTAAGGTTAATAAAATATAATTTTATAAATTTTTATCAGAGCTTAATAGAGTAGGTGAAGTGTCGAAATACTGTGGGTCTAACGTGTCCAATAGGCTAGATGAAATGTCAAAATCGGCTTCTCTAGGAATAATGTGGCTTAATTAGGTCACTTTATCTAACTAAACTAAATTTGGGGAAGGTTTAGAAAAATAAAATAACACTTTATTTGAAGCCTCACTCACTCTATTATATTATACAGATATTAAATGAAAACAAAATTGCAAGATTTAAAAGTAGCATCAGCTGTTTATTATATACGTATAAATTACCTGCTTTGTATTTCCAGGTTGAGGTGGCAGCCTATTACTGTTAAGCTGACCTAGAACTGCTCTTCTTCGCAATGGTATGTTTTCTTTAATAGATTGTTTGGATTCTACGACATTATTTTCTAGATCTTGAAAAATTTGAAAAGAAGCCATTTTGCTTGTTCTTAAATATTGAAATGATGTTTACAGAACTTACGATGTGTTATGCAGTTTATAAATTTGACTAATATAAAGTATACTAAATCAACTATAGTAAAACAGAATACATTGATTCAACTTTAACTAAAATGCACCTGAAACATTTTTGAAATCGGTATGTTTGACAAACTTCATCATCAACCGATCAAAAAGTTCAAAAAACGTTACAAATATTTAGGCCTCGGAGTCAACCAATGATGAACAGATATATAGTCACGTGCTCATTTAACAAAGAGTTGCTGTTCTCCTTTATTACATTACAATAAAAAATGTATAGTGTTTAATTAATTAATATTGTTTAGACTATTTAAAGCTTTACATAAAAAATATTTGTTAGATTTCCAAAATAAAAAATAAAAATAAATTATTTATTGTAATTTTGTTAAATAGATTGGTATTCCATCAACAATGGCGGCACAGTACAAGTAAATATATATATATTTTAAACTTTACATTATAGCTATCATTTAAATTATAAAAACACATTAGTATTGACAATAAACAATATCTCACTTTAAACGTTAAGTAATTTTAATTTATATACAAAAGAATTGTTCTTCAATTCCAAAGGGTTTTCATAGTACCAGCTTATTTTATTGGCATGTCTGTTGGGTTTGATTCCCTGAGAGGTGTATTTTCAGTGGTTTTATGCATTGCGCTTTTCATATTTATTAAAAAAAAACTTATATTCTGGCGTTTCCCAAAATATTCGTTAAACTATATGTATTAAAATTAGTGTTAATTAGAGATAGTGAACATGTAGGAAGATGCTAAGCAATAAACAATTAAAATTTAAAAAATGTCAAAGTTTTTTTAAAATTCAAATTCTTTAATGATGTTTAAATTTTTTAAGTCTACAGTTTCATTTCGATCTGATGTAATGAGCTTTTTTTTAAAATGTGTTCCATAATAGGCCTGTATGAAGGTGAATATTGGTGCATTTATTTAAAATTATGCCAGGCCTCCACCGTGGTTCGGATTCCACGTTAAACTGTAGGTCCTCCATTTCATCTCACAATCACCCTACCATTACACATTAGCGTAAGTGCGTATAACCCGAATGTGTAGTAAGATGCGATGCTAATAATAATAATAATAATAATATTTAAAATTCTTTCATCTTGTGTTCTTTAAATATTTTGTTGTGAAGGCCCTGAAAGATGAGCAAGATCTACAACACTTAAAAAAAAAAGGGGGGGGGGGATTCATTTACACACTATGTGTGTGTCTACTGATCTTAATGAAAAACTACAGGGAATATTAGGTTAACTTACACCTTTTTTAATGTTAAGATACACTTTTAATTTCTCATTATACTAATACAACAAATATAACCAGCTTCGGTGGCCACCTGGTCCAACACACCACTCTTGCAGAATACTAAACTGCCGATGACGGGGAGATCGAGGTTCATATCTCAGTCCGGTGTACTCTGGGTGGTTTTTCAAAATGGTTTTCCACTCTCCTTTAATGCAAATGTGGGTAAACTTCCTATAAATATAACCTTCCTGATCCATAAAACCATTAGGCCTTGCATAATTATTGTAGGCCTACCACCATAATGGTTGGAATGTGTTAATCAGATAACTCACCTCAATATTTAAATTACTAATAGGAATGGACTAGTCCCGACATAGTTCCAACAAAAGTATGTTTGCAAAAGTTAATAGGCTTACTACCCCTACTTAACCTTTTCTATACCAAAAAAAGAAAAAAATTGGGATGGACAATATTATTAAAATCAACTAGGCCTATTTAATGTTTTTGGAAATATTTTTGATGAGAAGGAATGAAATGGGACTATGATAGTAGAATATGAATCGAAGAATGCAAAGGATCAAGATACAGCATTTTAGTGCAAGATATTTTAGGATAAATAGGTTGAAGCAGGGATGGTTAGGTTTTGTTAGGTTGAGATAATTTATAATAATAAACATTAAGTTCTAACTATTGCATATAGGCCTTGTACACCTACTAGAATACTTTTGGTGCTATTTCAAGACTTTTCCATTCCTATTAATTATTCCTTTAAATATTTGCTTTTGCCTGTGATTTAGGTCAGTTTTTAACCTTATAATACGGTAGCCTACTATGCCGTCTAAAAACAATCTTGATCTTAGATTAATGATATGATGTTACCACTTCTGTGGTCTAGCGGTCAGAGTTCCTAGTTACAGATCCAAAGGTCCCGGGTTCAATCCCAGTGCTTCCATATTTTCTGTGAAGCGGTGGGCCTGGGACGGGGTCAAATTCAGCCTCGTGAGGACAAATGAGGAGCTACTTGAATGAAAAAGTAGCGTCTCCAGTCTAGAAAACTGAGATTAACCGTCTAAGGTCTTATGGTACTGACACGGCAGCCAATATCTGCAGAAGTTGGCACTTTCTTCACAAACAGATGGCGGCCACTCAGCTGACATGGCTCGATTGTGGGCTGACACCTTGAAGTTAAAAAAAAAAAAATTTTTTTTTCTTATACAACAAAGAAAACAGTATGGCTAAGTACTATTGACGTTCGAAAAAAAGCTCACTATCCACAAACCACAAAAAATAGACTAAACTCTTGTAGGCTACTATATTTAAAATATGCTAACTAATAAAAGTTTTTTATTTTATTTCAGGACGATACATCCAGTAAAATACTATCGAGATTATTTGGTATGTTTAAATATAGGTTGTAAATAATCTATATTCATAAAATAAATATTGTTATATTTAAATTGGATTTATAAATCTTAGGAGGCCATAATCCTTTAAGGTTCCGTTAAATGCATTCATAAATACACAGCTAAATACATCCTCACTTTTATATATAATTTACTTAATGTTAAATTAAACAAGCTGGAGGGGGGTTCAAGTACAGCCTGGCTCTACTAAGGTTTTTTTTCCCTGAACGGATTTTTACTCTCCCGCCTTACAAATGTGGGCACATTTCCTCTTAATTTACCAAAATAATATAAAATATGTAGCTGGCTCATACAAATACTAAAACAAAACGTATAAAAAATTCCCAGAAGATTAAAAAAACTTATTATACTTTTGTTATTTCAAAATTATGTGGAGATGATGTTTCTTCTGACGTTTATTTTGTTATAGTCTCGGGACATACGCCCAGATGGGCGTGGACTGCTCAAGTTTCGGCCAGTAGCCATTAACATTGGCTCAATTAGCACGGCTGATGGTTCAGCTATTGTCAAGATTGGAAATACAGCTGTTGTTTGCGGAATTAAATTGGTAGGGCATACTCTTTAATTAAATGGCATGTAGTAGTGTAGTGATACATTTAAATTAAGAACATGCCTAATCTATAAAAATTAATATTAAAAGTACTAGTGAAAAAAAAAATCAGCGAGTTCAACTTAGCTAAAGATTAATTAAAATTCATTAACTGACACATGGACACAGGAATCTAACCTGGAACCTTATAACATTTAGTTCAGATTTTGAACTTTGCCGAGACACTGTGTTTATTGGATACTTTTGATATACTATGTAAAGATAATTAAAGTAATTATCTTAGATAATTAACATAAATATTCTTGGGAAAATCTAATTCTAAATGATCTTGCTTTAGATAAGATTGCTAAACACTTAACCTAGGTCTTTATTTTGAATCTCTAAATAGAACAGACAATTGTTTATCATTGATTCAGAACTCAGTATAGTCAGGATATTCCATATTTTAATCCAGACATGTTTTGTGACTGAAAAGGCATTTTATAAAAAAAAAAGTAAAAAATTAGATTTAATTTTAAAACAAGTTCTTTAATTATTGTAGTGTATTGTCGTATTTTAGTGGAAATTATGAAAAGAATAATACAGTTGAAAAATGCATGCTATAACTCTGGTACAGTAAGTTTTTGACATCTCGCTGTCTTTTAAAGAATGTAAAACTCACAATATACAAAATCATAATTTTACTGATTGTGGGTCATGGTTTCTTAGCTTACATGATGAAAATAAATTTAGCCTAGGGTGTTCGAAAACAACATGCTTGGTCCAAAAATTGATGGAGATATTGGGGAGTGGAGGAGGTTACATAATGATGAGTTACATATCCTGTACTCATCGCAAGACAGTTAGATTAATCAAATTTCACAGTATGTTGAGAAGAACATGCAGCGCAAATGTGGGAAACTAGAACCAGGTTTAAGGTATTGACTGGAAAACTGAATGGGAAGACCTAGACGCAGATGGGAGGATAAAATTAGAATGGACCTGAAATAGATGGGGTGTAATGAGGTGGACTGGATAAAACTAGTTAAATATAGGGATAGGTGGCATAGGGGCAGCAATTAACTTTCGAGTACTAATACCATAGAGTAATTAAGTTGCTTGGACTTATAATAACGCCATCATACTAGCCATTTTTAGTGTATAAATTACCTTGGCAACAGGTAGGTTTGGAAATAAATATTTTTTAAACTCTTTGACAGCAGGAGTTAAAAACAAAGGTATTTTAATTAAAAAAATAGGCCTTAGGCTGGTAAAAGATTGTTTGGTATAGGCTTATATACTTTTATTTTGATATTATAATAATTCAAGGGTCAAAGTCACAAGGACTTAAGTAGTTTTACAATTGTTTTATTGTGTTCTCCAAGGAACTGGTAGCACCAACCCCGGCAGAGCCTGATGTAGGCTACCTGGTGCCCAACGTGGAGCTCCCACCACTCTGCTCACCCAAGTTCCGTCCAGGCCCGCCAAGCGACCAGGCTCAAGTTTCCGGTCATTTTGTTGCGGAGCTTATAGCCAGTTCAGGTTGTATTGACCTGCATCAACTGTGCATCGCCCCAGAGAAAATGTGCTGGGTACTCTACTGTGACATTTTGTGCATCAACCATGATGGAGCGCTACTCGATGCTTGTATAGCGGCACTTATAGCTGCTCTCAGGACAGGTGATGATAAAATATGGACACTGAATTGATTTGTTCGGCCCTTAGGTAGAAATTAATCTTAAAAAAAATTATCTATAATTAAGGGTGTGCAAAGCTTTGATTTTGCTTTAGATATTCGTTAGCTTTGACTTCGATCCCTAAGTAAAATTCCTGATTCGACAGTTACAAAGCTTCGCCAATATAAATACTTAAAACTAAAATACACATTTACATAACCTATATAACATTTTGTAAATTATATCTAATACCTAGAGTTATATAATTATAAAACAAAGGCCTATATTTTTTTCCAACAAAATATTTTTAAAAAATATTTGAATTTCTTTTCACTTTCGGGAATATTTAATATACACGATGGGAATCAATCAGACATTCCCCAAAGTAACAATAATAATAGATTATAACAAATGCCACCACATCTTCGAGCTATTACAAAAAATATTTGTAAAATTACCACACTATGGAATAGAGTTAAATCATATTTTATCTATCTGTTGAGCCATTATATCTAATATTGGGCTTACAAATTATTAAAAGTATTTAATTTTTTCCTATTATCTGTTTCATAAAGATGAAAAAGTTTGTTTTAATTTTCTAATTGATATATGATTTTAAATTTGAGTACAGTTTAGTTGGATCATAGGCTTGCATACTTTCAATGAACCAATTAACATTAAATATTACCCACACCCTCTTCGGTGGCCGCGTGGTCTAACGTGCTACTCTCGTGTTGGACTAGACTGCTGAAGACAGGGAGATCGTGGTTTGATCCTGGTTGGGTGCACTGAGCATGGTTTTCCACTCTCCCTTTACACAAATGCAAGTGCATTTCCTTTAAATTGAGCTTACTCAGTCTCTAACCTATTAGCATAATTAGTTCATAGACGTATAACCCAAATGGGTAGTAAGGCGCAGTGCTAAAAAAAAATACTACACACTAGTTGGTTGCATGGTCTAGTGCGTCAATCTTCTATTAGACTAGACCGATCGAGATACAAATCCCGTTTGGATGTACTGAAGAGTTTTTTTCTCTAAATGTTTTACCACTCTCCCTCCATCCAAATTTGGATACATTTGCTCTAAATTATACCTTTCTGATCCTTATACCAATAGTGTAAAATATGCATATAGCCCAAACAGGTAGTAAGGGCTCACAGAAAAAATTAAAATAACAGAATTTTAAACATGAAAATGTGATGTTACAGTCACATTGCCCCATGTAGACTTTGATGCAGAGACAGAAGAAATGGTTGTACATGAAGATCGTAGAAAGCACCTTGAAATTTTGAGCTTCCCTGCAGCCACAACATATGCCATGTTTGAAGAGTAAGTGCCATATGAGTAAATTCCATTAACATTTGTATTGGAACTGTAAAGGTTGAACACAATTTATTTTATTTAAGATGGGAGTTTAGGGGACATGAGAAAAGGCCATTGTTTTTGCAGTGTTTATAGCAAAACTTTTTTTTTTCCAAAGTAAAAAAAAAATATTGCTTTAGTAGAAACATAGAGTTAAATTTTCTACACACAGTGATATCAAGTTGTTGAATATCTGTCATGAGCATAGCGGCAGTAGGTGACAGATTGTTTAAATGAAGAGAAAAAGTTGTCATTAAATTTCACGACACAGATATTCTAGATCGGTTGAGGTCACTATGTAAAGAAAATTAAACTCTGAGAAAAAACTGTGTTTAAATTTTGTGTGTGACTACTATAGGAAGATGTTAAATTTGTTCATTAGAGTCTTCCCAAATTCTTCCCTCTTTNTTATTTAAATTTGCACTTATTGGTATATTTTTTATTTATTTTTTATCAATTTCCATTATTATAAAATCATGTAGCCATTGGGCCTACTCATTGCAATCCGAATCTTTAATCTGAATCTTGGAAAAAATTATGTACATAAGAGGAATTATGAATATAACAGGATGTTTAAAAATGAGGTGGCCCAATGGCTAAATAATTTTATATTAAAAGAAATTGATAAAACTAAAGAAAAAGGAAAAATGTGGGAAGAATCCAATGCACAAAGGTGACATCTTCTTCCTTTCTTCTGTCTTCTATAGTAGAAGTAGTCACACACTGTAGAAGTAGTCACACACACATTTTAACACAAATAGAATAATATTTCGGCATTGTTGCCTTTATCAAACACAAAGAAGAAAGAAGATACTACAGATAACACAAACACTGGATTACTTCATTTTGAATTCAAAGCAAAATTTAAATGTAAAAGCCATATTGTGTTCGTCCCTTTTATATGTTTCTATCCACCTTTCCTTTACCTTCTTGCAAATATAATACTATCACTACATATCAGTAATTGCAAGTTGGTTTCTGTAGTAGAAGCGATAGAGTGTAACTTTACATCTTTAACCCTTAAATGCCCAGCGCGCCAATCCATTGGCGCACAAAGTAATAGCTAAAACACTCTCGTGGCCGATTCATCAGCGCCAGCTAAATCTTGTCTGTTAGTATAATACATCTTACTATAAGATGGCATCGTATAATGTATAAAAATGAGGTGGCCTTTATCCTAAATATTAAGCTTTAGTTCATATTTTGCTCAACAAAAAGCACTATAATGTCAACAATTTTTTTTTTTTTTTTTGCACAAATGAATTACGTTATTTCCAGTTGTTTACATCGTTGTGTGAATATGTTTTTGACTCCAGTATTTTTCTTTTTGATGTAGTTTAGGAACTAACAACATTACAGGCACCAAACTTATATCAGATTTTACAGAAATAAATTATCTTTCTTTCAGGAGAAGTGATGAAGACTAAAGGCAAAAATTCCAGTGATTTTTTCACCTGTGAATTTTAAATTTCAATTAAATTTTCCATATTTTTTACAATTCATCTATTGTATAATGATAGATGACATATTTTTTTTCTAATTCTAACACGTTTAGAGCCTAAGTGTGAATTTTTTCTTGTATATATGTTGAATAGCTTTTTTATGATAGGAATTCAAAAATACACAGGTAAATATGTAAGAATTGGATTGAGTGTATCACACCTGAATTGTGAAAATATGGTGAGTGCAAAAGGGTTAAATGACAGTATCTATTGGATCCTGGAAATATATTGAAACAATAATGTTGTAAGAATATAGCATACAAGTAATGCACTGATATCTATTTTCAGCGATATACTAATCTCAGACCCGACGGCTGAGGAAGAGAATCTGTGCAGTGGTGTACTGACGATCGTGGTACAAGGCAGCCAACTGTGTTCTGTGCACAAACCTGGGGGGAGTCCCCTGTCTGAGACACAATTGCAAGATTGCATAGCCCTCGCTCACAGGCGAGGCAATTCGATAAACAAAATGGTCGCGAGTGCTATCAGCTCTCCAGAGAGGTGAACAGGGCTGACCACTAACTGTAATAAAGAGCAACAAATGTACTTTTATCTAGAGATGGCTCAAATCATATATTTCTCTCGAATCTGTTATATTTTATTTCAAACCTCGAATCTTTTAAAGATATACAATTTGGATTAAAGTGAAAATATTCAAAATGTAATTTAAAATTTTTGTGTAAGGCCTGGTTCAACTGACAAATTATATTTGGTCATGTTTATTTCATCATAAACAACAAAGATGTTATTCATTTGGTAAATTGATTATAAAATTTGTCCATTTTTTTTATTTAACAAGTCTATACTATTACTTTAACCAATTATTTTAAATTGTTTTTTGAGTTAAATGTCTTCATTATTGTATTAGAGATAGCTTTTTTTAGATTTTTATAAATCTCAGATCAATCCTCATAGGATTCGAGAGATTTGAGCATCCCATTTCTATTCTTACAATGATTTTATTATTTTTAATAAAAATTAACTTTTTTATTAGTTGGAATTTATTCGAGTCCTAGGCCTATTGTGAAATGAATGATTTAATAGGTCCACTCCCCCCCCCCCC
>CABFWO010000815.1:172267-219648 GCA_902155825.1 Timema genevievae | reverse complement strand
TATATATATATATATATATATATATATATATATATATATATATAAAATTTAACAGTAGTTTTTCAAAGTGTCCTTAACTTTACGAGTTGGCTATGTGTATATCCCAGCCGCGAATGGTCACTTCTCTCATACCATATTAGGAAGAGGTGAATGTAACTAAGAGTTCAAGGGTTGCGTTCACAATCAGATAATATGTCGTGTCACTCTTATGAGAAATGAAATTCAACTAAACATTTATTGAAAAAGCAGAAACATACTATACTAATAAGTGTAATACTTTATATTAGGCAGATTTTTTTTTGTTTTGCCTGTTGAGTTAAATTTGTAAGACGGTGGCCTCGCTAAATGATGAAACCTGGCCCTTTTAAATAACAGCAAGCTGTTGTGCTAGCGGGTTTACAGTTTTTCAAATGTCACAATTTATCATAACCAGGGCTGTGGAGTCGGAAAGTAAAGCCTTCGACTCCAACTTGACTCAAACCTATTCCTTCATAAACATTGCTAAGGTATATATTAATTAGTAATAACAAATTTACTGCAGTAAAATGATCTAATACAGACGACTTCATGGGAAGCTTCTTTGATATTGTGAATTTATATTTGAATAAATTTGTAAATCATAAATACAAAATGATGTATTTACCATATATTGTTATAATATTTAAAGTTTTTATTTTGAAGCCAGAGTTGGTACAATTTTACAAACTCCAACTCCAACTTCACCCAAAAATTGCTTATGACTTCAGACTCCACAGCCCTGGTAATAACAATAGTTTGAGTAAAAGTTTTGTTTACCTAATTTTTTTCAATTTATATTATCTAGTTGAAAGTTGATTTAAAAACTCTTAACTAATACCTTAAATTAAAAGTAAATTATTGTGAGTGTTTCAACTTGAGCTGTTTCATTTGAACCTTTATTGTTTTATTCAAGGTGAAGAATAATTTTGCTTTAAATAAAAATACTCGAGCAATGTAAAAACGTTTTTTTTTTGTATTCAGCTTTTATATCTTTAAGATTAGCACCGTCTTGCAAAGCAATGTAAAAAAAAAAAAATTGAAATTCACTTACTTTACATTAAATCTTCTAGCCATTAAAAAAATAAATTATTTCCTGATAAAATGTTTTATAAAACATAAATTAATTAGTTCCAACAAACTTTATATAATTAATCAGCTACTTGGATATCAATACTACTTCTTTATACACTAATATAGTTTAAATGAATATAGTTAGACTCTCCCAAACATGTAATGAATTGATTGTAAAATTATACTTTATCTTTACCATACGATAAGATAAAAAATCAAATAATAGGTTTGAGTTAAGCATTTTAATTGCTAAATTATTTTAAAGTGACTAAAATTAAATGAAAAGAGAAATTGTCCCGATACTTTTAGAATATGCAAACTCTTCTCTAAAAATTTTTAAGCCCCATTATACAAGTCATCTGTAAATCGAAAGCTTAACATATTTTAATTTATTTAGCTCCTAAAAAAAATGGCAAATCGATTTAGTCTTGCAACAAGTTATTTTTATAAACAGCTAACAGTTGACTTAAATTAACTCAATATATACAAGTTCCTTGCACAGATGAATAGCCTAGTGATGTTGGCATTACACTTTTAACTAGAGCTGGTCCAAATCCTATATTTCTCAAACCAGAATCTAATTTTTTTTTAATCTCGAATCTTTAAAAATGTACTCTTTTAATGAAATTGATTTTTAAAAAAGTTCAAGGCTTGTTGCTACTGACAAATGGCATGGCTATTAAATCATTTACAACAAATAGCACATGTTTATAGTAAATCAATTATAGTTATACTTTTTACAGCCATTACCGTTTCCATCTCATGGCATGAGTCAGGTTTTTTAATTCAAGCCATATATTTTCCACTACTGGCTTTCTAGGCCTGTCGTAGCTTCATATGCCTTATAATCTAACTTAAGACTAGGACAGGCACAACATCCAGTCCATGATTGTTAATTCATCACTGTGAAATGGTAAACTTACATTTCACCAATGATAAATTTTTTTGACCATGCCAGGAATCGAACCTGGGACTCTTAGCTCAGTAGACAGACACACTATCGACTGAGCTAAAGTGTCGGATTCTAGCAATACTATTTTGTTCTTTTTTGTAATTTTGTTATTCTCTCAAATATACTATTTAAAATTGTTAAATCAAGTCACTCTTCATAAATGTTTTTGAGATTTTTACAAATCTCGATCTCTCAACAAATATAAGATTCATGGGATTCGAGGAATCGAGGATTTGAGCGTCTCATCTCTACTTTATTTACTTGAGATTAAATACTTTTTTTATTGGTATAAAATCCTGCATGTTAAAATTTATTTAAACCTACAAACATTTTTCAGCTAACTGAATCAGTTTATAAGTTATAATGATGCACACATACTTTAAACCCTTGATAACAATTGTGGTACAATTTGATTCAGCACAATGTCTAGTGTTAGAGACTCGTGTTAATAAACAATAAGCCGATATAAATGATCAGTCCAGCTTTATCTTATATAGTAATAAAATGAAGAGTTTGTCTGTCTGTCATGAGCATTTTGCGATATCTACTGGACGTAGCTGTCTGAAATAAAAAAAAATTGCAACTCTTCTGCGCAAACATGTATACTTGTAAGTCAGAACTATAAATTTTTATTAGAGATTTTTAAATTTATTAAAAACTGGGTTGGAAGAAATAGAATGAAGATTTTTTTGTCCTCTTTGTTTGAAGCAAAGAAAAGTATTGCTTGGGGGTAATCATGCAATTCATTAATTCCTGATACTTCTGCTAGTTAAAAATATGTTTGTTCAACAAAAGAGTTATGTATAATTAATTTCGTTTAAAATGTTACAAGTATAGCATGCACATTTTAAAATACCACAACTTTCACATGCCACCTCAATTAAAAGTAAATTTAGAATAGGTTTCAAGTCTTACAAAGTCCATTAGCGCTTGTGTGAGGAAAATAGGTACTTCAAAACAAATGCAAACTACGAATGATGTTTTATATAAATATACACGGACAAAACAATGATTCCTAATACTGAAATATTTATTTAGCCGACCTAGCAAAAGGTATCTTCTATTTTCTTTTAGAAATGTCAACAGGATTAAATGCTGGTTCCATAACCATCAAATCGTTTAATACAAAATACAGAAAACATTAAACTAACAAAATAAATGAAATCTTAGTTTTTGTATGGATTCTATGAATACCGTTTTCACTCTACATACGGTATTGCATTTCGGAGTAAATTACATTTTTACCTCTTACTTGAATAAACAAATAAAGTAGTTGATTCAATAAACAGTAAGAAATCTGTAACAGTTTAGATAAAAATATAAAGCACGGGACTCAAAAATTTACCATAGAAATAACTAACCAATAAGCAGGGTAGGAAAACCATTTTGTTTACTCGTCGGTTTTGTGCAAGAATTAAATATTAAATCTGTAGTGCCAGTAGGCACGTTATATAGACATGTACAGGACTATTAAAAGATGATTAAATCTCTCAAAAAACACTGCAATTAATATATAATCAGAACTTTATAGAGTATACACCACAAAAATAATTGGTACCCGCAAAAGTTAAAATGATGGTTTGTAGGGATGCAGTAAGAATCGAGTTTTATGACCCCAATCTTTTAAAAAGTAGGTTGCCAATGCATCTACATAGGAACTTAAAAGAGTAAGACCTCTGTCAGTTTTCTTAAGAAAGACAGTTGTAATGTAAGTTTACATGATTTTTAAATAAAAAAAAAAAAAAAAAGAAGTTAGTGTCGATAAATCTTATAGAAAGATTAAGATTTTGTTTTTTTTTCCACCACGTTCTGTCACTTGCTGGGGCTAAGCACATTTAATAACATTCGAACATTCGAGAGGAACAACTCGTTATACCCGACCTCCTCAATGCCTTCAAACCAAACTAGATGAGCTTGACATTAAGTAGGAAATATATGTTATGGAATCGGCTTTAGGTCGAATGGTTTAAGGATTAAATCTTTCAATAAACTTTACTGCCGATGACATGCTGATTGGGGTTTGAATTCTGGTCGGGTGTATTGAAGGTGTTTTTCCAATGATGGTTTTCTAATCTACCTCCATGCACATGTGGGTAAACTTGCTCCAATTTCAACCTTTCTTATCGCAAACATATATTAGCATAATGTGGTGCTAAAAAAGTTTAGGTCAAAGATAAAGTTTTCGTATTTAAAATTCATTTTTTACTCAAGAAAAAAAAGCATAAGTGTTTGCTTCACCTAAATAGCCATAAAATTAGGTAAATGAATAAAGATAAATCACATAATAGACAAAAACATATTTTTGTATGCATTGTAGATGTTAATTTATTCCTAGCAAACCATCTTCTAGCCCAACAGGTACAACAAACTTCCATCAGTCTACCTTCCATTTTGTTTTATTCAGCCTAATTATCTTACATTTCAATACAACTAGAACACTTCGTACTTGTGATGCATTGAGTACATACATTTCTTGATATGAGTCTTGAAAATAAAAAAATAAAATCTATAGTTTAAAAATGCCCCATAAATTTTGAAATATAATTTTTAAGAAACACAAATAATCTTATGTATTTTAAAGCACCTGTACCCATTAATATAAAATATATACTATTATATTTTTAAACTGAGCATTATAGAAAGACTTTTAATTTAATCTGTATCGGTGGCCCCATGGTTTCAGGCGTCACTCTCGGGTCGGACTAGGCTGCTGATAACATGAAGATCAGAGTTAGAATTCCGGACGAGTGTAACTGAGGGTGGTTTTTCCAAAACTATTTGTCACTCTCCTTCCATACAAATGCAGATACACTTCCTCTAAATTCAACCTTCCTCCTCATCCCTAACTTATCAGCATAATTATTACATAAGCGTATAATAAGAATGAATAATAAGATACGGTGCTAAAAACACTTTTAATTTATTTCCCCTGAAAATTTTAAATAGTTAAAAAAAACACAAGCTCAAATATAAAAAAATAAATTATATTTTCAAATACTCAACTTAAATACGAATAAAATATTCAGTAGACTACGCTACGCAAACAGGTCTAGTTAGTACCTTCAAAATGAAATTCAATTTAATAAACAACACATGCAAGACTAGATAAAAAAAACACCATGGAAGTAATTCTGTATGATTTAGTAACCACACTTGAAAAAAAAGTAACCTACCCATTACACTCATTCATTCGTTCATATATTATGATAGTCCTTCATACCAAACATTCAAAAAAACTCACAAAAATAAAAGCTTCATACATACATTTCAGAACACTTCGCATTGTTCTTAACATTGCACTTATAAATAGATTCAACATGAGTATTTATACATTAGTTCTGGTTTTAAAAGGTTTTTAATATTACTACTACAAACCTTAATTACAAGAGATTTTTAACAGAAATAATTTCATTTTAAAATTAATATTTATTTTATGGGGAAAAAACAAACAAAAAAACCTAGCTGATGAATGTTCCAAAAGTGTGTTAAACCTTCAGAATCAGGAAGCACCTGGAATATTTCTCCAACAGGGTTGATACACTTTTATAAGTTTCGAAATTCCCCGACTTTTTAAGGTTTTACAGACCAAAAAAACACAAAAAAAATCAATTCTGACTATTTTCACTTTAATTAAAATCGTAGGTCTTTAAAAGATATGAGGAGTATAGGAATCGACCCATCTCTACATTTAACTCAAATCAAACCAAGATTCGTACTAAGTTTCTGGCAGCGTTTCATGAGAGATTTTTTACTAGTTTTACTGTGTTAGGAACAACTTGAAACATGCAACCATACTGTAGGCTCAATTCGTACTGCCCCGTGTGTGTTCCAAGGGAGCTAATGGTGTTAAAACTTGTTAGAGAATTCACTTTGATCGGTGGCAGGTTTCATTTAGTTTTTAGCAATTTTAATATTACTGAAATGAAACATTTCAGACTCCGAGTCACAGGTGATTGTTTTTGTCAACAAATGGAAGTCCCGACTTGATGCGAAAAGATCAGAAGGTTTCCGAGCTAGGTCTAGTTTCTGTGAAACAGAGTCTGCCCCATGGGAACACCACAGCAACAGTTGTGCACAAACTCTTCATCCGCCTGCAAAGTGTTGAACCTGATGGTACGTGTTTTGTTGTGGTTAGTTTATGTTGAACACATAATGAGGATGGAAGGGGAGAGGATTCCAACAAGATTAATGGCTATGAAGTATGTAGGGAAGAGATCGCAAGAGAGATCAAGGAAGAGATGGGAGAAACAGATAGCAGGAAGAGTGCAAGTGAGAGGAGGAGAATGGACAAGAGTGCAGGAGGAAGAATGGTGGAAGGACATGGGGAGATGGAGGTATTTTACTAAACAGACCTGGCCACAGGCTGGAAACAATTCGTGATGATCATGATGATGATGGTGATGATTTTAAAAGATAATGCACCCAGTACCTTGGCCTCCATCATTCTTTCTTCTGTTGAGACTGAATTATGAAAACCCAAAGGAAATAATGAGGACATGACTGTACTATTCGTGTATTGGAAAAGAACGGAATCTAAAATAAAATTACAACTGGTTATCAGTAGTATTGGTAAATATAAAGTTTCAATTTTGTTTTTAAAAACTAGAACTCGTTTCTGTTTTAAGAAAAACAAATCAGTCGCAAGTGTGTCGGTCTGGTGGAAAACCACTTTAAGCTAGGATAAATGTTTATTTTTTATTTTTCATTATGTCTTAGTTCCCCCTTAGAGTTATCCTCATACTTTAATAATGCTAATTGAATAGGGATTGAGAAAATATAAAGTGGTAATTTCAAATTTAAAATTGAGTAGGTTAATGTATTATCATTTAATTTTCACTTAATTAGTGTTATTTTCCTTATTTTTTATCAATTTCATTAGTGTGTAGTCATAGAGTAAGTAAGAAACCTGTTTATAGGATGCAAAGTGGAAATAAAAACAAAAAATGTGGGAAGAAATATTTACTGTAGGTTTTCATCTCAATTCTTGTATTTAAATTGCTTCAAAGTGAAAAGTTGGCTACTACGAATCTTTCATTTATATATTTTCTCCCTTGAAACATAGGGCAGTATCACACAAGTGTCTCGTCTTTACAAAATATAATAAACAAATTTCAGAAGAAAACAGCTTTTCACTTCCAAGGTACATAATTTTATACACAAAAGAAAAAAAGGAAATAATAATTAGATCATATAGGAGAACAAACACAATAGGCCCTTCCCAAGAAAAGAGGGACACAATTCATACTTTACACCATTTCTATTTGATAGGATGTAGTACGTACTGCTAAAAGGAAACTGGCCATTCATTACCCTTTTATTCAAGAACTTCAGGAAGGTACTGTAAATAATGCAACAAAATTCTATAAAGTCTTCACTTCCCTTTCTTCTATTTTAAGCTTTTTGTTAGCACCGTGTCTTACTACCCCTTAAGGTTATACAAATATGTTCCGATTATACTAATGAGTTAGATATGAGGAAGGTTGAATTTAGAGGAAGCATACTCACATTTGCGTGGAGGGTGAGTCAAAAACCGTTTAGGGAAAACCGCCCTAAGTACACCTGACCAGGACTCGAACCTAGATCTTCCTGTAATCGGGAGTTTAATCTATTGCAAGTTCGGAAGAATAAAACCAGAGCAAAAGATTGCTCGGTAATTAACAGTTTTAAGATACAACAAATACCTTTTTAAGAATTGGCAACATTGTAAAGTTTCTTCTTTTCTTTGTAAAAACCTTATTGCCAAGTTTGTTCTTCTTTGTTTGTAATATTATTTCCTGTAACATATATCATTTCTATAAAGCATATCATTCAACTAATGATCTAGAAGGGTAGAGAGAGCAAAATGTGGACACTCAAAAAGCCTTTTTGGATCTGTCAATACTCAGAAAAAAATAACAATTCCTTCCTACCTTACAAATATAAATTTATATCGCTATGCGATAAAACTGCCGAAACCGCCCGCAGATGGAATAACGAGTCTTGTAAATCATCGAAATTATAAGGAAATATACACATTTAATCAGTGTGTTCATATTTCTATTAAATCACCTTATAAGGAAGCCCTCTTGAGCGATCTAACGCAACCCTCAAGTAGTTACGAGGACATCACAGCTGCCAGGATTGTGAGGGGGGAAGAGATCGGGGAGGGGTGGAATCTGAAGACTACTTGCTGAGGCAGTGATTGGCTTGGTGGCTGGCCAGCTGTCGCTACTTGTTAGGGTCGGCAGCGTTTGAGCGCCGCCTGTGTTTGGTGGCCATTGCCGCTGGAGAAAGGTTCGTCTTTTGTTGCTGTTGCATCAGACACTGTTGTTGTAACTGTGCTTGCTTCTTCTGAAGTGCAATCTGCAACTGGGTGTGCACAAACCACTTTCAAAAGAGCAGCACAACAAACATTATGGCCAAAAAAGGAAAAAACTCTCTACAAAACATTGCAGGCATTGAAGATGATTGCAAAGATAATAAGATGACTGATGTGTTAATCATTTTTATTGTAATAAAAATTAATCAAAATAGTGTTAAATCCATTAACAATTTATAAAAGTTAAAAAACATGGAATACACATAAAAGAGGATTAAATGGCTTCAATTTTTTTTTTGATAAATGAAAATGTTGAATGTCAAATATAAAACAATATCAATGTTGGAAATTTAATAGGTAAAATTTGAATTCATCCAAAAGTGATAAATTTAGAAAAAACTAAGACCTTATTGGGAGACTTTAAACAAATTAAAGTGTAACAATAAGTTATGTCACTTACAATAACAAAAATTATACAATTAAATATTACATATGAATGATATATCATGTAATAAAAATGGCAATTGGTAATGGATTATAATATGGACTTAAGTTTTATATAAAAGTCAATAATTAAAATGAATAGCTCATGCAGTTTGAAATACATAGCTTTTAAGAAATAGAAATATTTAAATTATATGTTTTGATAGAGACATTTAAATGTCTTATTTTCTAAAGTAATTTATACAATGCAACATAATTTATTTTGTAAACATCCTTATTCTTTGTTCTATAGTAAGCTTTGGGGGAGTGAATTTTAACGCTTGTGGAGAGACAAACAAATTGGGAGGCACATGCCTCATTGTGCTCTGCCTATCAACAATTATTTAGACAAGTGGTGGTGGGGAGGGGGTGTGGAAGTGCAAGGGCAACTGAGGGTGATGCTCCAGGTAGGGAGTAAGGATTAAAGGGGTGTCAAAAGGAGATATTTAAGGGCCATCAAACCTAATGAACATTAATGGGTTTCAAACCTAGAGAACATTTAAGAGAATTGAAATAAGGCTCTAAGAGTGTACTCGAATTTTAAGTTTCAAGCTAGGGGTGTACGAAGCTTCGAAACTTCGACTTGGCTTCGAAACAAACATCAGATTCGACTTTGCTTTGAAACAAACATCAGATTCGACTTCACTTTGAAATAAATTCCGTCTTCGAAGCTTCGCCAATAAAAATATCGACAGCTAAAATATGCCATTTATTTTCAATTATAGCCATTCTGAGCTGTTTTATACAATACAAATTAATATTTTTATGGGAAAAAACTGAAGTAATTAAAATTAAAATTGTGATTTGTCATATTAACACGAACTATTACAAACAATGGCGCAATAAAACATTTTCCAAGTAATTTTAGTGCATTAAGTTATATAAATAACCACAATATTATATTTTTTTAAAGCATAAAAAAACTAAATGAAAATATTTGAACTTCAATTCGGCTTCAAAAATATTTCATATATTCGATTCGAGTTCGCTTCGAATTGAAAAAATGGACTTCGCACACCCCTACCTCAAGCCAAGCTTGTCATCGAGATTAAAAGTTTTTATTGTAATAAAGCTCTAAAACTACTTTTGATTAGACTGTTTTAATATTTTCATACATGTTGAATTATCCTCAATACAAGTTGCATTGCCATGACAAGGCAATAAAAATAAAAATTGAGAGAGCTTAACAAATAAAATGAAACTTTGTCTATATGTTTCAATCTTGAATGGAAGACAGGGTTATGTGCCAATTTTCCAGATTGTCATTGAAAATAATGATGTTAGACAACTCCTTTAAACTAAGTTCTCACACGAAGGTAATCAGGAAGATTGCTTCCTTCACAGCTTCGATTAAACTCATATACTCTGCCTCGGTTGAAGATAAAGAAACGGTTCTCTGCTTTCGTGAGCACCATGATACCGCTGCTCCAGACAAGGTGAAAGTGTAACCCGTATAGGACATTCTGTCAGTGTCACAGTTTATCCAGTCAGTGTCTGCGAAACCGGAAATGCTTTAATCATCCCTGGCGTAGACCAACCTTTTGTCGACGGTTCCTTGCAGATATCTTAGGACACGCTTGGCAGCTTGCCAGTGAGTTGAGGTGTGACACTTATTATATTGACTCAGCATGTTGACTGCGTAAGCAATGTTGTGACGAGTACCGATAGCGATGTACATGAGGGTTCCATCAACTCTCTGAATGGATATTGCTTTGTTTCTTCTGTGGCAGTGGAGGAAGAATCAAACTGGACCTCGGTTGATATCGGTGTCTTCGCTGGTTTGCAGTCATCCATCCCGAATTTATGTAAGACAGCCCTGATGTAGCCACTCTGACATAACGTGACTTTGTCCTTGGATTGGTTCACTTCAATTCCTAAACAATGATTTATGGCTCCAAGGTCCTTTAGGTCAAATTTGTTTGACATTTCACCTTTAATGTCTCTGGTTCTCTCCGGGTTTACAGAAGCGATCACAATGTCATCAACATAGATGAGCACGTAGGCTTGGTGTCTACTTCGACTATCGACGTACACACATGGGTCGGAGTTTGTGGGCTGCAACCCGATGGATTCTAAGGTTGCACTTAATTTAGCATGCCACTGTCAACCAGCTTGACAGAGCCCGTAAATGGCCTTTCGAAGTTTGCAAACTTTGTTACCGGATTCCAGTTTCTGAAGCATGTCTTTTGCTACCGGATTCCAGTTTCTGAAGCATGTCTTTTGCTACCGGATTCCAGTTTCTGAAGCATATCTTTTGCTTTCCTAACAATGCTGTCATCCTTTTCAGTCCTAATCATCTTTTGTAGTGCCTCAACAAGCAAGTCCGGCTGTTCCATGAATGTTAGTGTGTCGATGTCACCATTCAGATAGGCCGTTGTAATGTCGAGCGGTGAGAGACTTGTAAGTTGAGTTTAGCTGATAATGCCTGTGAGCAACCAAAATGATTCGATCCTGGCAACCAGAGCAAAAGTGCCCACAAAGTCGATTCCTGGTCTTTGGGTGAAGCCTCATGTGACCACCCTGGCCTTCCTTCGAAGTAACGTTCCATCAGGATTGTACTTGTTTCGGAGAACCGCCCTACAGTTGATCACTCTATCGTTGGTCGGTCTATCAACGATTTCCCAAGTGTCGTTGGCGACCAAACATCTGATCTTGGAATAGATTGCATCGAACCATTCCTCGCGATCTGGCCCCTTCATGGCACTGTCAATGTGAATCTCTGAGGTATTCATTGCAACTGGGGCATTATTAAATGATCCATCTTCCCTGTTACTTTTAACGTTGAGGTGCTCCATAGTTTGTTGAGATGATGTGGTGTTTGAATGCCCAATATCTTTACCGCATAGCAGATCATTGTTGAGAGCAATGTTCTGATCGGCCCGGTTGGCCGCAGACTGATATATTTTAGTGGGGCGACCCCTTCTTCTGGTCCACATTAACATTGGTCTGCCGGGTACTCACTCTGCCAGCATGTCGGATTCGGTGCTTGCGGCATCTTGATGAGCTTGTCGCTCTCCAATGTCACCAATGTCCATTCACCTCAAATCCAAGAAATGAGTCATCTTCTTCCAGTGTGTTCGGACTGATCTCGACATCCTTGTGCGAGGACTCTTCATCATTGAATCCCCCTCCTTCATGATGATCGGATGTTTCTTCTTCTTGAAGAAAATCTGCAGATGTGCGTCCGGGCCCAGGCTCGGCGCAGAATCTTACGTCTTTGGAGACAGGGATCTTTCGTTAACTTGGTAGCCATACCCGGTAGGCCTTGGAACAGTCAGAATAACCGATGAAGACCCCTTTCTTGCCATTTGGTTCGAAATTTCCTTAATTGGGAGACTTGTCGAGGATGATCTCTTTCTCCCCGACGAAGATGCGAAATATTCGGCTGTCTTCCCAAACATCTTTTGTATGGAGTTCCTTCAGACAACCCTTTTGTTGGGCATCGATTTCAGATGTGATTGGTTGTCGCTATGGCTAAGGCACAAAAGGACAGTGGCATTCCGGACTAGAGTAGCATGCACCGAGCAGCCTCAACCAGAGTGCAGTTCTTCCTTTACACAAAACCGTTCTCTTGTGGGGTGTGCGGAGTTGTTAGACGTCGTTGAGGATGAAATCCATTTTATCGTTGCAATATTCTTTGCTGTTATCCGATTGAAGAGCTTTGATCTTATGTCCTGTCTGATTTTCAACTAGATTCTTGAACTCGACAAACTTATCAGTGACCTCTCCCTAGTGACATAGGAAGTAGACTTGACACCATCGACTATAGTCGTCTATGAAGGTCAAGAAATAATGTGCGCCACCTTGAGATGCTTCCCTCATTGGCCTGCAGACGTTGGAATGGATTAACTCCAGAAGCTATTTTGAGGTTACCTCTCGTTTGGGGAAGGGAGTTGATGTTATTTTTCCTTCTAGACAGGTGTGACAGTTTTTTTAAGTCAATTGAGACATTGAATTTCAAACCGATCACACATTGGTTCCTGAGCATATTGACCATGTCCCTCAAATTCAAATGACCAAGTCGAGCATGCCAAACTTCTAATTCAATTTTTGGAACTTTTGATCTTGCGACCATGCACGTTTGCAGATCACCATGCACGTTTGCAGATCACTTTCACATACGTAGAATAAGTAACCAATTCTATTTGCAAGAACTTTAATATCACCGGTTATGTCTTTTATGGTCGCGCGATCTTTCACCTTGTTGTTATCAAAAATTTTTGCCACAGAGATGAGGTTCGTTCGGAGGTCAGGTACACTGTTCGCATTGGTGATTTGTATGTCACCTTTCGCTTTTACTTCTGTGGCACTGTCATTGGCAAGTTTAAGATTCACATGCATTTTCTTCGCGCCTGAGAATGCATGTTCATTGTTGCATAAGTGAGATGTGCAACCACTATCAATGCACCAAAGGTTGTTTATGTTGCTTGATTTTGTAATTTCTTTGTCGACAAAAAACAGAGAGCCTCAGCAGCTTTATTTGCTGTTTGTTCACTCAACTTATTTTTAAAGAAACAATCGGCCTCCCTGTGTCCTTTCTTTTTGTATCTTTTTGTAAAAGCCCCATTTGTAGTTTAGTTGTGGTTTTTGTTTATGTTTCTGTTCGGATCCAGCATTACTGCTCATGCCACCTTTCGGTTTGTTTACGAACTGTTTTCCTGACTTGACAAACATGGCGGCACTTACATTTTCCTGAGCACGCGCGTTATGTTCTTCCAAGACTTGCACTTTCAATCACAAGATTCAATTGCACATCAAAAACTGTCATAACTGCTTGGGAGACTATATAGCAGCATGACTGTCAACAGGTCGCCGTTTATGTCCACTTTCATTGCTTGCAACTTATTCACAGCATCAAAAAATCCAGCGAGATATTCAGTCACATCGTCGCAGTCTTGCATCTTGTGTTGTCTTAGACGTTTGAGCAATGTTGCCTTGTGAGCGGGCCCATTTGATGTGTAGATTGATTCTAGTTTGACACATGCATCGTGTGACGTAGCACATCCCCGAATCTGTTTTAATTCGGAATGGGTTGATGGACAGGATCAAAGCAGCTTTTGCCTTCAGATCGGCCGCTAGCCAAGCTTTGTGTGCGGCTTGTGCGGCAACAAGCACCGCGTTTTCGCAAACCACTTCGAGTTGTGGTATTTCTCCTGACACATATCCCCATGTATAATTTTTTATTAGCAAGGCTTCAGCTTGTATTTTCCATGTATCGTAGTTGTCACGTGACAACATCTCGAGTAGTGATGAATGTGTTGCGTGCACCATTTTGTTAGGCTAACGAATCGTCCAACTTCTGTAACTTTTTGATTTATAACTTTTCATTTAATCAAAGTATTGTTTCATTTCCGATCACTTAGTTCGCGTAATCTGGGCTCATAAACTGTTGGGCATAGTAGTGATCGAAATACACAATATATATAAGCTATTGCTAACACAATTTAAAGCACGACTGATACACCTTTGGCTGGAACATGATTAATGGTTTATTAATTGAAAAAGCTTTTAAGATTAAATTCATGACATCTGTCGGCGGTATAGTGAACTACAAATGTAAAAAAAAACATGAAAGTTTTGACAGTAATAAATGAACTTCAACATTTATACATGGTTCCTTTCTTAAATTATAATTTCAGTTAACGTAAAATTTTAACATTGAAAATACATAATGATTGTTTTCGGACTTAAGATAATTTAAAATTGTATTTTTAATATGTTAAACTACAAAACTACCATTATTTAATATTGAGTTAAAAATTATGTTGGTTAACCTGTCTAAAATCAGTGTTGATCAACATTGCAATAGATATTTTACCAAACTTTACAAATTTAAATGAATTAAACACAGAAAAAAACTCAATATCACAGATCCCTAGTTTCAAACCCTACATAACCTTTAAGGGATGTCAAAGTTAACATCTATGGGATTTTAGTAAATTATATTTAAGAGATTTTAATAAACTTTGATAACATTCAAGGTGTGACAAACATTTTATTTTCAAATAAAATTAACTAATAAAAAGTAATAAAATCAACTATAAAATTTGTATTATTCTATATTCGTTAAAAAATTTGCTATTCAATTCAATACAAAAAAATATTCATAAACCCCTGTCTATATTATTATATTTCTATGATGCTTTGATGCTATTATAGTATTTTCTTATTTATATTACATTTAATAATGTTATAGCTTTTAAAAGTCTTACCATATTAATTTAAAAATCAATTTTTATATATTTAAACTTAAATTATTCTAAAGTGTATTTTCTATAATTTCCCATTCTCGCACCGATCCCAATATTTCGACTCATTTCCCATTCCCGCCCAAATCCAGTTTTGATTTATTTCCCCTCCGATTCTAATCCTGCAATGAAACTGACATTCCTGTCCATCCCTGATATGAAATATCTCACCAAATATGACAAATTATTTTAACATATAATAGTTTTTGGTTTAAAAAAATCCTTTTTATAATAAATCTACTTTGAATTAAAGTCAAATAATCTGAGAGTACAATATTTTAATGTATTTTGTTTATTTAATTTTGGTTTCTTAAAGATAAATAACTTCAGATTTGTCAGTATAAAAATGTAGAATGTTATTTGTTTTTTTCTCTACACTCTTTTTTTTTACCCGTTTCACGTTTGGCTTCAAGCTAAAAATTCCACTACTAGTACAAGAGAGGCTTGACCTTAACCTACCTGTTGCTGAGCATTAAGAGTGACGACCTGATTGGTTGGGACCCCCGCTGCCGTCAGTGTCCCTGCCGAAAGCTGAGCCGTACCTGAGTAAACAACGGAACACTGATTTTTACACACCTACACAAATAAAAACTCTGCTTTTGCACTGTCCTAGTGATTTGTATTAAAATTAGGGGCGTTAATAAATTGAATTATCGCCTAATGGCTTGGAAATCTATAGTAAGACAATGTAGAAACACTCTATAGTATTGTAAAGTAAGTGAGAGCGAGGGAAGCCAACCTGGAATGTTAGGTTAGGCCTAGATAGGAACAAGCACATCTCTTCATTTCTTCTTACACTTTTACACTTCACACTTCTTTTAAACTTCCAAAGTTACACATTGTTTTGAATTTTCGGAAATATTACTTTTCAATTAGGGATGTGTAGGTTCATGTTTTTCACTAAGATTCAAGTTCAACTTTTTTCCTTTTCATCACCATGTCTTACCACCTGTTCGGATTACACAGGTATGCACTAATTACCCTAATATGTTAGGTATTATGAATTTAAAAGAAGTGTACCCACATTTGTGTGGATGTAGATCGGGAAATCATTTAGGAAAAACCACCACCTTCAGTACATCCGACCGAGAACCAAACTCAGAATTCCCCATCATTGGCAGTCCAGTCTATTGCGAGAATGGCGCCTTAGACCATCCGACCAGAGAAGTGGGTTTGTGTTTATTGTTCCTATTCCATGTTTCTAAACTTCTTTCATGCATAATATTTTCTATGAATCAAACAATAATTATAAAAACCTTTGATTTTATGTAATTGGGCAAATTACGGTAAATCTCTGTATAGTATTATGAGCAACAGGAATGAGTTGGAGAGAAATTTAGTTTATTAAGTTAAACCAGGTGTGATGTGTATAAACAAAATGGGTAGAAAGACATGGTGTTAAGAAAATTAGGTGTGTATGAAAACTAAAAAATTCAGGTTGGGTTGTTCGAGGCCACGGGAATAAAAAAGGAGCATTAGCCGACACGAGGAGAAAGAGAGTAAGGGATGACTTATCCAGGAAAGAGTGGGGGTGCATCCTGAGAATGAAATAAGAGCATTAAAATATTGAAGTGTGTGTAAATACGTGTCAGTGATTTTATTTGTGCTTTGTTTTTCTTCAATTCTACAATTCTAGAATTTAATTTAATTTAATTTATATTTTATTTAAAAATCTGAAATTTGTGCTACTCGAAGCGAAAAATGATTACTAGCATACCTTGAATATAAAGCCATAAAATTACCAACAGACTTTAAAAAGGATTTTGAAATATTGATTGTCTTTGTGCGTCAACATTATGGTGACATGTTCAAATGAGATGCTTACAATTACAAACAAATCTCTTTAAGAAAAACATTTGTTCACTTTTTGAGGTATTTTTTATGTATTTGGAAAAAGGTAGAGGAAAGAAGGTCGGAAACATATAAAAGGGGACAAACAAAACATGGGTTTTATAATAAAAAGAACAAAACAGCTCACACTTAACATTGCAGCCACTGGGCAGAGGTAATGGCTGCCTCATGATCGATTTTCTTCAAGAGGCAGCCATTACCCCTTTGTCTAGTAGCAGCAATGTAAAGTGTGAACTGTGTTCTTCTTTCCATTGTAAAAGTCATATCGTGTTCATTTTCTTTTATATGTTTCTAATAACCTTTCCTGTACCTTCTTTAAAATATAACAAAATGATAAATGAAAATTGTGATAACTCACCAGATTTAGCAGGAGCCACTTTGAACCTTTGTGTGTTTAGGAGGCCCTTCGCCGCAAGGGCATGCTTGTTCACTGTGAGCTGATTGGCCGACACTATGCCTCGAGGCCTCTGTAAGGTTAGGATCGCTTGCCCACCTGCCTGCAATCATCGGAAAGAGGAAAAATATTACTTAGTGGAAGCTTTGATGAAGATATCCACATATTGATTGAGAAATTACATCTTTAGTAAAATAATTATTTATTTTCATTATTCCATTCAATACCAAAACTTTTATCAAGCTAACCTGTAAAGAACAAGACATTTTGAATGTGTGTTTAAAATTTAACATACAAATATAACACAAAATTATATAGGTTCATTAAGGACCTGCTGTGGAAATAAAGAAGTGTCCTTGAAGTTTAAGGAGGTGCTTTAGTGGGCGTAATTTGCATCCATAGCTAAACATATGGAGTATAAACATGGACAATGGAAATAAGAGCAACCATGAATGTGGAGATCATGGGAATTAAGATTTTGAGGAGCATGTTAGCTTGTCACAAAGACATAAAGGATAAGGAATTAAGTTTTTATGGTTCAAACAATAAAACAATATCAAAGTTAAAGTACAAGTACAAATTAGGGGGCTGTGCTACCATAAAAAGCATTTCAGAGAACTTCTAGAGGTGTTTAATATTAATAAATTTTTTTCTAGCCTCCGGCATTTAGGGGGTTATGTTACCATAAAAAAAACTTCAAGACAGCTTCTATAGGTGTTTAAATATATAGATTTTTTCTAGCCTTCAGCTGTTAGGGGGCTTTGTTACCATAAAAAACACTTAAGCTAGCTTCTAGTTTATCATTTAGATTTTTTTTTAAGGCTTCTGGCTATTTGGGGATGAGTCCACCAAACCTCCTCTGAAATTATTGGCTGGCTACAGCCTTGTTCCTATGAGAATTGGACTCTTAACTATAACCATTACTAATTTGTTAATTTATCTCTATTAACTGAAACTTAGGTCAGAGGATTGGGCGGAAGAAATCGATTTTCTTTAAGAGGCAGCCATTATCTCTTTGTGCAATGGCAGCAATGTAGAGTATGAGCTGTGTTTTACTTTTGATCATAAAAGAAATAATATTGTGTTGGTTCCTTTTATATGTATGTTTCTATCCACCTTTGATGTACCTTCTTCCAAATATAAAATAATTCGTTAAATTCAAAGCTACCAACCTGCCCAAGAGAGACAGAAGCATTAGGACCAGCGGATCGAAGATTCTGGGAACTCAAGCCTTTAACACCAGATGTCATGAGTTGAGCTAAAACAGATTTAAAATTTGTATTTTTAATCTTATTGGATCACATTGCTCAGCCAATATTTTGGACATGTGAATGATGAATGTAAATTGACTGGTCGACAAATTATTACAAACCTTCATTAGGTAAAGTGTGCATGGACACATATAAGAGTTAAATGGTAATGAATAAGGTTCAAGCATTCGTCGGTAAATTGGGAAAAGGAGAGGGTTATACTTAATAACTTCAATAAAAACTATATTCCCAAAACTTGGGTGGAAAAATCATTTCCTGTATTTTTTGCAAACATTTTTATAAATATTTTCGGAGTAAAACAGCTTTCTATGTGAGAGGAGTAACTAAAACTTAAGGGGTGACTGGCTAGGTTGAGAAAGTTTTTTGGTTTTCTTATGGACAAGACCGTGCAGTTGGAACTATTTTTTCTGGTAATTTCATGCTAAAAAAACGGCAAAGAAAGATAAAGTCTGCCACTTATTAAAAATATTTACAGTTTTTTTGGTTAATTCTCATTAAAATCAATACAATTTTGTTTAGTTTCAATGTATAAAACGCATTTAAAAATGATACAATGACTTTAAAAATAGTTTTACTATCATTTGAATGAGCTAGTAAAAGTTTGTAAGAAAACATGTTCCATGGGTGTGTCTATGAACTATAGGTTATAACTTTGAGCTTAACCCATCAACTTCGAATCTAGGATTTTTTTAGATTCAAAATTTCAAATCAAATCCAAATCTTAGGCTAGCATTTAAGGAACAAAATTGAAATTTAGAATTGAAGAAAATATGAATAGTGACTCTCTAATTATATTTTTAACTTATTACTATAAAAACACGTGTGCGACATTCACATTCCTCTGTTTTTAGAAAGTTCTCTCATATGTAGGAACACCAACACAAACTCACCAACAGGAAGAGAGAGCATGGGACCAGTGTTACTGGACGAGGAGTTGGTCAGCACCATCGTTGGCGAGCTCCCCGACCCAAGAGGGGATGTCCCCGTTACTGCACTAGACATTATCTGTAACACAAAAAAACAAGAGAATGGATCAAGATGGCCAACTTGAGATGATCTAGGAAAAAAGAGTGGGAGGAACATGATCAGAAGCAGGACCAAAGAATAGGTGGAAAACTTTAGCGATAGGTCCTTTGAATCCTTTAGCATATTTAAAATTCTGGAAAAACCTTTCAAATTCAAGATGTGAAAGAGTATTTTTTTAAAATTTTTGAACAGATATTTTTTATGGCCACTATGAAAACAAGAGATAGGAACAAATAACCGTCTATCTTCATTTATTCACACTTCCACATCGATCTATCTAATTATCCTTTATACTGGCTTCTAGGCGTAAGCAAAGTCCACTTTTTCAATTCAAAGCAAACTCGAATTGAATTTTTAAAATATTCTTGAAGCCAAATAGAGGTTCGAATATTTTTTGTTAGTTGTTATTATGCTTGAAAAAATATTATATTGGGGTTATTTATATTAATTTATAACTAAAATCAATTGGAAAATGTTTTAATGCACACTTGTTTGTAATACTTAATTTTAATCTGATAAATCAAGTTATTATCATAACGCACAATTAAATTATTTCAGATATTTACATAATCATATGAGTATTAATTTTAATGTACATATATAACAACTCAGAATGGCAATAAATGAACATAAATTGAGTATTTTAGGTGTGGGTATTTTTTATTCGCAGAATTTGTAATAATTGAAGCAGGAATTTTTTTAAAAATCAAGTCGAAGCTTATATTTGTTTTGAAGCAAAGATGAAGCCGATATTTGTTTCGAAGCCAAGTCGAAGCTTCACATACACCTCCTGGCTTCCTTCCCTAACACTTACATTAAAACTGGCTTCCTTCCCTAACACTTACATTAAAACTGGCTTCATTGGCCGAATGGACTAAGGCGTCACTCTCGTGTTAGACCGGCCTACTAATGACGAGGAAATCAGGGTTCAAATCTCGGTCAGGTCTACTAAGAGTGGTTTTTCCTAAACTGTTTCCCACTCTCCTTCCATACAAATGTGGGTAGATTACCTTTGAAATCCTTCCTCATCCCTACCCCATTAGAGTAATTATCATATATGTGTATAACCTAAACAGGTAGTAACACGAGGTGATAAAAAAAAACTTTCATTAAATTATTTTACAGTATTTATAAGTTTAACAAAATAGAAATACTTTTTTATATTAAAGTTATTTTATACATGGGAAAAATGATAAGAAAAATATATCACAGGCCACTCCCAAAATTACACAGGTTACACAGATGAGAGAAAATAAAAATATATAAAAGAACTGAGAGTCAGTCAAAATCACAGTCAGTTGACAAATAGTCATTGCTCTTCATATTACACGATCAGTGTTTGCCTTACCGAGGAAATGGAAGTGCATGTGACGGTAGAGGTTGTGACAGGAAGCGTCGTCACTATCACTCCAGCTGGATGGGCCGAACCAGCAGATACGTTGAGTGATAGAGAGATTGGAACAGCCAGACCAGGGAACGACACCTATAAGAAATAAACAGCAAGAATTAAAAATAATTTGAGAAAAGACCTATGAATACTTGAACCCTTAAGGATATTTGAGGATTAGATATTAAAAAAAAACTTTTCTTTTCCAGAATTTTGAGTTGGAATTCATCATGCAACTCTAATATTGCTTCATGATGGTTAAGCCCCAACATGATTATGGTACAAATTTAATCTAGATCCCAGACTATCAGTTTAACACTTAACTGAATGTTTGAGTGTTATAATGAATGCATAACAACAAAAAGTCTTAGCAATAGTTTTATTTAGTAGTATCTCTATTTTCCTTTATGTTAATAGTTTTTTCCAAAAATCGAATTCATAAAAATAAACTCCAGGAATAACTAATCTATAAGAATGGTAAACACGGACTGAGATTTTAACAGATAAATGAATTAATAGAAAGTAAATAGGTTGACTAATTGATGTTTTTTCTAAAACAGCGTCTTACTACCGGTTTGGGTTATATGCCTATGTACTTTTTACTCTAATTTATTAGGGATGAGGAAGGTTGAATTTTAGAGGAAGTGTACCTGCATCTACGTGGAGAGAGAGTGAAAAACCACTATGGAAAAAATCCACCCCCAACAGACCCGACTGAGATTCAAACCCTGATATCGTCATCGGCATTCCAGTCCAATGCGAATGTGACGCCATCGAAGCAGGTCAACTTGATGAGTTATAGAGGTACTCATTACTCACTATTATAAAAAATGGCTGTACCCTAACCTGTACATTCTGCAGGCCTTGTATACTGGCCATGGCTCCTTGGAGACTCGCCAGGCTTAGCCTCTGAAGATTGACATTGACAGGGTGTGGGGGGGAGGACAGGGGAGAAGGTGTGACGGACGCTTTAGGCGAGGGCGATGCGAACATCTTTGGAGACGGCGATTGCGCCAGGAACTGCTGTTGGGGATGACTCTTGGGGGAGGTGACTGTAGCGTAGGGAGAAGTGGGCGTGGTACCGCTGGCACACGTTGTCGACGATGACGCAGTTAACCTCTCCAGAAGTGTCGAGCCAGAGTTAGTTGAGCCAGGGATAGGGTTGTCTGCAGAGGGACTTCCTGCCAGAAGGAAGATAAGAACTTATATAAACAAAAGTAGCCACTGTAATCAACAAATCATAAACATTGTAATGAAATTATGTTTAAAAATCAATCATAAAAATATTTATATTTTAGAGATTGGAGGTTAAGTTGAATTCCATATTTTTATGCCTGCCAGTAATTTCCTTGAATAATTAATATATATTAGAGGGGTGTCTGAAATCATAATTTTTAAAATTCGAAACAAGGTTGAATCAAATAATATAAAATATTCTTGGAGCTCAATCGAATTTTGACTATTTAAAACATTATTTAATATTGAAAAAAAGTATTATATAATGCATAACTAAGGATGTAGTACCAGAAGAAAAGTATTGATAATGTACTAGTAATAAAAGAAAAGTATTAAGAGCAGTAAATATCAATATTAACATTTTATTTGGGGAAACATGTTTTTTAAATCTGGCAATAAAAAATACAGCTTTTTAATTATGATAATATTTTAATATTTATTACATCAGTGAAAATTATAATGACTTACTCCTATTATAATATAATTACATAGGAAGGTATGATAGATAGTACTGTATTATGGATATTATGAAAGATTTTACTACGCCAGCTTTTATTAAAAATATATTTTTTCCGTCTATTTTACAGCCTCCTTTACCTCTAGCAGGAAATAAGTGTATTACATATTATATATTTCAATGGTAAATGAAAAATAAATATCCGTAACTTAAGGAGTTGTGTAAGCTGAAAAAAACAAAATTATATTAACCTGTAAAGATATCAACAGACTTTAGTATTTGAAAGTCAGAGTCGTCCGTCTATTAAGTTAATATTATAAATCCCTTTTTAGTAAAAATAACACCATAGTACATATAGGAAAAAATGACTAAATTATAACATAAACTTGTATTTTAGCTTTAAATATTTTTACTGACAAAGCTTCATAATTTTTTAATCTGAAATTTTACTTTCAGATTGAAGTCAAAGCTGATGAATATTCAAAGAGAAGTCAAAGTTTTCAACCCTTTGCACACCCCTGATAACATAAAATAAGTTTAAACTTTTTTTTAACAAATATTTTTTAAATGCAACATTTTACTCAATATGGTATATTGCGACCCCATGAACTTACCTGCTAAAAGGGCACATAGTCCAGGAACCGACAGCCCCAGACTCGACGGGGTAGAAGAGCCGCCAGAGTCGTTGACGACAGTAGCCCCTGAGAGTCTCCGAACCGAGGTGGCAGTATTCGAGGCGGGCAGGTTTGCTGCACTGACCAATCTACCAGAGTGGTTCAACGTAACTGTCTGGGCCTTGCCACCACCTAGAATAAACAAACAAATTTATCAAGATCATGAACATATATTTAATACAATAATGTTGAGAGGTAACTCTCGCGAGAGATTGAACTGCCAACTATGGGGATGTCAGAGTTTGAATCCCGGCTGGTTGTATCGAGGGTGGTTTCATTAAATGGGTTTACACTTTTCTTCCATGCAAATGTGGGTGATCTCCCTCTAAATTCAATCTTTCTCACCCTTAGCACATTAACATAGTTAGTACACATGCATATAGCCCATTTAAAATGCAGTGCTAAAAAAACTTTTTGTGTGTCAAATTATGTTTAGTGAAAATTACGAGATGTTAAAAATTAGAAGCAAACTAGTTAAATAAAATTATTTTAATGCACAAATTAATATGATATATTGTTAAAGATAAAAGGAATAGTATTATTTGATCTATCATATAAATTTTGATTTACTTTACTTGAAAATTAGACAAGGAACATTACTCGCTATCTGTAGACTTCATTCTGCTTTGGATTATGAAAGCATTTGAACATTTTTTTTTAAAAAAGATCAATAATAGATTTTATTGTCTGACACATTAGCTCAATTGGTAGCGTGTCTGCCTACTGAGCTAAGGGTCCCAGATTCGATTCACAGCATGGCCAAAAAATGTATCATTGATAAAAATATGGGTTTACCCTTTCACATTGATAAATTTATTACCAGGGACTGGATCTTGTGCCTTTCCTAGTCTTAAGTTAGATTATAAGGCGACTGATCCACGTCATAGGCTGGAATGATAATAGATTTAACTGACACTAAGACTAAAATGAATCGCATCGGTGTTCGCAAGATCTAATGTGCCACTTTAACATTAGACTGAATTGTCGGCGAAAAGATTAGGTTTAAAATCCTGGTCAGGTGTACAAAGGGAGGATTTTCCTAAATGGTTTTACAGCCTATTCCCACACAAATGTAAGTACATTTTTTCTAAATTCTACCATCCACATCTCCAACACATTAGTTTTATCAAACAGGTAATGAGGTGCAGTGAAAGAAATACACACTCAAGTGTGGTTATCAACACTTATAGTGAACTACTCAGATTCACTCATACCAATCTCCTTTCGTAGCAAGTTAGGATTCTATACCACCGAGGATTTGAGCCCAATATTCTCAGTTAAGCATAGTCTTGGTAATCTTGACCATAAACTATACCTGCCATAATGTTCTAGAATCTTGTCTCCTATTCAATAATCATAATAAATAATAGGGGTGTGGAGGTACTCAAAAGTTCTAGTCAGGTTTTAGTAGTGGTTGAACTCGATTTGGTAATTTGTCCAAAACTTGAAAAATATATGTGTAGTCGAAATTTTCAATTTTATTTCAAAAGTGTCTAGTTTAATTAATTTGATTTAATTTTAAGAATTAGTTCATAGGAAATAGATCAATATTCTATTTTGTTTGATCAAAAAATAATAATAGCCTATTCACCTATATTAAATTTATTTAAAAATCAAAATTTGTGTGATTGTAACTTTTTTTCATAAAAAATTATCCGTTCTTCAAAATAGATAATTGTGTCTATGGTTTATATATGGATTATTACTGAAATTCAACTTTAATATATTTTTATTGAAAATACTGCTCTATATGTCTGGAACTCAAATCAAACTTTGTTATCATTCAAAATGTGTCCAAACTCAACTCAAAGGGAAAAAAATGACTACTCGCACACTTTTATTAAATAAACCATACTTGTGTTGGCTGCGCTGAAAGGCATTGCGGTGAAGCTGACGTTGGGTGCCGTTGCTATCGTCGTGTAGCCTGCCTGATTCGCCGATATGGTGAAGGTTTGTGTCTGCGGGGGAGGAGATGTAGTGGAAGGGGGGAGAGAGAGCTGAGAGGCCAGAGAGGAGAGGGACACTCGCACGGTTTGTTGCTGTGGCTGTTGCTGCCCTCCGGTGGCAGTATTATGAGCCACATTAGCCACTGAAATTAAAATACAATTTGAAACAAACATAAATGTAAAAATAATGAATAACCTAAAGAACCAACTAAGGAAATAACGTGCGCAATTGAAAGTAGGCAACAAGTGGAGTACACATAGTAAAAGTAATGTAATATGAGTAATAGGAAAGGAAACCAATCTGAAGATATAGGTTAGGCTTTAATAAAAAACAATATATATAAAAGAGAGAGAGAGAAAGAGAGAGAAATCTTAAATAATTACATTACAATACAAATCTAATATTATAAAATTCAAATTTATGTCAATATTATCGAAGCTTCGCAAACCCCTACTGTTTATTATTAATAAAAGTAGACGTACTGTTGGCACTATTGACTATATTGTTGTGGTTGAGCATACGAGAGTTGACAAGGTTCCACGTCATCTTTCGCGCCAGCAATTGTTTCTGAGCGGGTGTGAGCGTCTGTGCTGCCACACTGATGTTGTTGGCTGTGACGGGTTGCACGCTGTTGAGCGTGCCACTGTTTAGGAGGTTAAGTATTGTAGCGTTGTTGGAGGAGGAGCTCGCAGGCGTTGGAGCTGGTGTAGGGACGTTCGACGAGGACTGGGCCGCCGCTTTGGCAGCCGCTGCGGCAGCTGTTGGACGAACACAGGTTTGAATCCATGCTCAATATTAACCAAATAAATGTCATCAGCTTGTATAGCGGAAAAATATAAAATAAACTTTATATTTTATTTGGTAAGTATTGTAATTGGTGTACTCAGCACGGGTCTGCAATTGAGTGCTAGCTTTCAGAGTCAAGTTCGAGCTAGATTCTAAGAAATCTCCCAAGCATCGAGAGTTGTTCAACAACAACTTCAATTCAGTGGTCGAATGGTCTCAGGTGTCAATCTTCAAAAAAAAAAAACTAGCCTGCCAATAATAGGGAAATCGAGGTCCAATTGAATTCCAGTCAGGTGTACTGAGGGTAGTTTTTCCTAAATGGTTTTCCATTTTTCCTCTGTGCAAATGTGAGTATACTTTCTCTAAATTCAACTTTCCTCATCCTTTAACACATTAGTGTAATTAGTTCATGACTCAGTGACAAAAATATATATATATTTTTCAAAACTTAAGTAAATAAAAATCAAATAAATACTAAAATATATATTTTAAAATTAAAATAAGACTTATAAATAGTGGTAAATAAAATAAAATAAATCAATATATTTGAGTTTACAATAACACTAATATTTTTACAATGAACAGAACATTTTACAAGAATAAATTTCCTAAACAACATCCAGACAATTAAAGAGATAATAAGTCATCCATTACCAGACCAACACTACATCACACCATCATACATAATCATCAATTACTGTTTCCATGTTCTGGCCGGGTCAGCTTAGTAAAATGCCTCCATCTTCCTCTGTCCTTACACCATTCTTCCTCTTTTACTTGCTTCCACTCTCCTCCTCTCACTTGCACACTTGCTGTCTGTTCCTCTCATCTCTTTCTTGGTCTCCCCTGCGGTCTTTTCCCTACATACTTCATCTCCATCATTCTCTTCGGCATTCTTTTCCATCCTCACTACATGCCCATACCATCTTAGTCTTGCTTCCTCTTCTATCTCATGTACTCCAACATCCTCGTTACATGTCCATACCATCCAACCCTTGCTTCCTCTACTATCTCATGTACTCCAACACCCTCATTACATGTCCATACCATACAACCCTTGCTTCCTCTACTATCTCATGTACTCCAACATCCTCATTACATGACCATACCATCCAACCCTTGCTTCCTCTACTATCTCATGTACTCCAACACCCTCATTACATGTCCATACCATCCAACCCTTGCTTCCTCTACTATCTCATGTACTCCAACATCCTCACTACATGCCCATACCATCTTAGTCTTGCTTCCTCTTCTATCTCATGTACTCCAACATCCTCATTACATGCCCATACCATCTCAGTCTTGCTTCCTCTACTATCTCATGTACTCCAACATCCTCATTACATGTCCATACCATCCAACCCTTGCTTCCTCTTCTATCTCATGTACTCCAACATCCTCATTACATGCCCATACCATCCAACCCTTGCTTCCTCTACTATCTCATGTACTCCAACATCCTCGTTACATGCCCATACCATCCAACCCTTGCTTCCTCTACTATCTCAACATCCTCGTTACATCATGAACCCTTAAGGGTCCAACACATTTCGGAAGGGGGAGGTCCGAACCTCCAGGAACCCCACGCTTTCTACGCACTTGCAGTATAGTAATGAATTAGCAGAGACAACTTACCAGCTTCTTGTTGGAACTGTTGGGCTGAGTTCATCAGACTAGTTACTAAAGCACTGATGGCCGGGTTGGTTGTGTGGCGGGAACTACCACTGCTACTGCTGCTTGGGGAAGATTTCTGTTGTTGGTGCACCTGTGTCTGTTGCTGTTGGTGGTGATGATGGTGATGTTGCTGCTGCTGATGTGACTGCTGAGGAAAAAAAAAATCATTGATGTATTAGCTGTATGTATATTTTACCACCGCGTCTTACCACCCATTCAGGTTGTATGCCTATGTATTAATTATTATGGTTTAGGGATTAGGGAGGTTTAATTGAGAAGAAGTGCAGTGCACTCACATTTGCATGGAAGGAGAGTGAAAAAAACCACCCTCAGTTCACCAGACCTCCCCATCTTCGGCAGTATAGTCCAACACGAGAATAGTGCGTTAGGCCACGCAGCTACCACGTGGGTAATTTTTATTTTATAATAAGGGTGTGCAAAGCTTCGAAACAAACATCAGCTTCAACTTTGCTTTGAAACAAATTCTGGCTTCGAAGTTTCGCCAATAAAAATATTGACAGCTAAAATACTCCATTTATGTTCAATTATAGCCATTCTGAGCTGTTTGTACATCACAAATTAAAATTTATAAGAAAAAAATTTGAAGAAATTGAATTTCATGTTGTGATAATAGCTTGGTTTGTCAAAGTAACACTAAATATTACAAACAATTGTGCAATAAAACATTTTCCAAGTAATTTTAGTGCATAAAATAATTTAAATAACCACAATTTAACATTTTTTCAAGCATAAAGCAACAACAAAAAATAATTTTGAACTTCGATTCAGCTTCGAGAATATTTCATATATTAGATTAAAGTTCGCTTCGAATTAAAAAAGTGGTCTTTGCACACAACTATTTTATATAAAAAAAAAATTTGTGGAAAAATTCATAATCACACAAATTCGAATTTTAAAAATAAATTTTATCAAACTATACAATTTTTTCTAATTAGATAAAAGGAAATATTGAAGGACTTTAATTTCCTATCAAATTATACCCTGAAATTGAATATAATTAATTAAACTAGAAATTTTTGAGAAAAAGATAAAATTCTGAGTACTCAAACGTTTCAAGCCCTGTAAAAATCTTTGTGTCTAGTTCGAGCAGCTAATAAAACTTTACTCGAACTTGAATTTTCAAGAACTCCCACATCCCTAATTTTTTCCATAAGAATAATGATTTCTACAGAAAATAACAGTTCTGAATAGCAATAAATAAACATAAGTTGAGTATTTTCATTATTTTTACTAGCAAAGCTTCATAATTGTCAAAGCAAGAAATTTTTCTCGAAGTGAAGTCGAAGTTGATATTTTATTCAAAGCCAAGTCAAAGTTTCAAAGCTTTAAACACACCCCTACCAGGTGGCATTAAAATGTGGTGTACGCACAAACACAAACTTTATTTCCTGACAATGCTATAACATGTTTGACAAAAAGTCGAGATTATAATCTAATAAAAGGCCAGATATGTTTTGAAATTAGTTTACCAATATTTATTTTTTAAGTGTTGTTCTTAGTTGGACAGTCCACCTTGAAGTCCAAATAATAACATCAGTTTTCTCTTTTCCCAAAGAAGACACCTGTGGTATTGGAAGCTTGTCTTTAAAAATAAAAAAAATTAGGGATGGGACCCTCCAATTCTTCAGGATATTCAAGATTTAAATACATGTATAAATATATATATTTATACTTTTCAAGTGAAATTTGTTTTATAGTTCTTTAACTGTCTATTGGTGGTTCATAACCAACATAATTATAGTACAAGCTCAACAACCAGATACCAGACCATCAATTTAACACTTAACCGAACATATGAATAGTGAATGGATTATAAGAAAGAATGTTAACACTTAATTTATATTTGTATTTACTATTATTCTATTATTTATATTTATATTCCCTCTTATGTTTATAATCTTTTTTTTTTCTTCAAGATTTGACTTAGGATTCGAGGTTTGAAGATAGATTGACGACACAGATTCATAAAATAGTGGATTCAACCCATTCTTAAACAAAGTAAATGTTTTATCCAAACAATTTATAGTCTAGTACTACTCATTACTCATATGAGTGCGATGATTAGCCCTTCTAATTAAAACTTGAATAAAAGCATTTAAATTAGGCCTAACTATCAAAATTATCAACCTAGAAATTTAATTGAGCCAAGCATTTCTACTTGGAATGAATAAGTTATAGTAAGAAAGATGTCTCCATGTACGCTGTTGGGCCTTTCTATCCCTAATACAATTTGATAGGAGTGAGCAAAGTCGACTTTTTCAATTCGAAGCAAAGTTGAATCAAATATGAGATATTCCCGAAGCCAAATCGAGGTTTGAATAACTAAAATAATTTTTAATAATGGATGCAAATATTATACTTTGCATAATTATTTATTTGGGTATTAGATATAATTTACAAAATCCTATATTTCAAACATAATTAATATGTTTCATCTTAAAATGAAAAATTAAGTTATCACAAAATTTAATATATATTCATTTCAGATTTTTGTCTACACTAACACTAATTTGTGTTGGAAATAATAGCAGAAAATTAAAAAAATTAACACAAACTGTGTTTAAACTTTTTTTTTTATTGGCGACGCTTTGTAATGGTTGAATTTGAAGTTTTTATCTCGAATCAAAACTAATAAATATACAAAACCAAGTCAAAGTTTTTGAAGCTTTGCACACCCCTATAATTTGATAAAAATAAGAAATTAATCCTGCTACTTCACTCACATTAAGTAGTGTTACCCCAGTTCCATTAGAGGCTGTGTTCTGAACCACTCCCGCCAAAGACGTACTCACACCGACCGAAGGAGGAGACGAAAGTGTGTTCGTAACATTTGGTATAACAGTTGCACTTCCTAACAAATTAGAAGTTAGTATAGTCCCGTTGGAAACGTTCGATAACGTCACTGGTACCGCACTTAATAAAGAGGACGAAGAGTTCACAGCGGGGACAGGAACATTTGAAGGCAGTGCGGTAGCGGTGGCGGGAGGCGGCGACATTAAAGAGTTAACAGTCACTATCTGAGGTTGATGCGACTGCTGGATCTGATGCACCTGCTGTAAAGTGATGTGTTGTTGTTGTTGTTGTTGTTGTTGTAACTGTTGCGCCTGGATCTGATTGGCGATCTGTTGCGCCTGTGCCTGATTCATCACTTGCTGAAGCTGGAGGTGGTTCGCCGACACCTGAATCTGTCCGGGGGCTTGCTGGATGTGCACTGTCGGCACGTGGTTCTGGTTCGCCTGAAGTTGTTGTTGTTGTTGTTGTTGCACCTGTAATTGTTGCTGAAGCTGCATCTGTTGTTGCAGCTGTTGAGCCGCCTGCTGTTGGGCCGCCTGCATCGCAGCCACCTTGGCCTCTCTCTCCCGCATGCTGGCTGTGCTCGTGACTCGGGAGGGTTGTCCCGGGACTAGATGAGTTATCCTCACCGCTTTGCTACCCTCCTTTGTGAACACTTCCGTGAATTGTTGGATGTACCGGTTGGCTTGCAGCCGTGTGCCCAGTGAGAACCTTTAAGGAAAAAAAATCAATTTTTTCTACACTCCTTATTCCAAAAGTCGGGACAGGATTTTTTTGGGTGGGTTCCAGCTGGTAATGTTGGCTCATCACTGTTCAGTGTTAATCTCTTCGATAGACTATCATTTTAAATGCTTGTAGAAAGAAACAAGTTGGGAAGGCATGACTCTCTGTACTTTGTCTTTCAAAAGTTATTTGTCAGGTTAAGCGAGTGAGAGAGCTTGAAATATTTAGAGAAGGAAGACCAGAGATATATTCTACTCTACTATATTTAGGGGCTGGAAATGAAGGGGGAGGATGTAGCTTGCAAGGGTCAAATATTTATGAGCGATCAGCCCATCTGTTGATAGCTAGTCAAGATAAAGCTGAATAGAGATGACAAGGTTGTTAAACTAAAGAACCTTCAAGGGGTTTCGAACATAGATAACGTTGAAGGGGTTTCAAACAAAATGTCATTTCCGTCCATACCTATTCCTTAGGTATACAAAGGAAAAATTGCGCCTAACGGTTATATTTAATAAAACATTGAAAAGAGGATAGAAGGGGCAAGGCCTACACACTTATCAGAAAATTTTAGGTCTAGGAGTTTACAATTAAAACACAACGAACCACCTAACTATATAATTTCCTGGGTGTACAGTCCCCTTCTTCAAGAGAAGAGAGTAAAAGACAGACTGGACTATGGCAGCATGGCTAGAGGTTGCATGCTGCATAGTCCAGTTTATGTTTTGCTCTCTTCTGCTTCTTCTACTGAATTTTGATGTCTACAATTTTCTAGTAAGTGTGTAGGCCTTGCCCTTATAATCCTCCTTTCAATGTTCCTTAAGTGTTTAAAATAATTAAATCAATGTGTAGGAAATTATGACCAATTTATTTTACTCAACATGGACTATACATCTTATAAATGTTTAGTGTGTGGGGAGGAAGACAGGAGGTGGTGTACGAAACACACCTGCACGACGTGCCGTTACGGTGCTCCTTGCGGAAGTCTCTGTCCACGTACATCTCCCCCATGTACTCGAGGTTTGATGGCCTCTGAAGGATTGTAAGCTTTACATAGTAGATTCTACCCAGGCTTCGCTCCGTCTCAAACACAAACTCCTCAATGAGCTCTGGGGTGCAGTCACTGGTGTCCCGAGGCCGCTCAAACGCCCGGGCATACCTTAAAACATCCACGCCACCCTCGGGCATGGAAAGCTCTGGCATCAACGACTCCAGGGGGATAGGGACGGGTGGTGGACCGGGTAGGCCATTCTCGCACATCTGCAATTAAAAATTTACCAATTCTGACAAACACTGTTTAAAGTTGTTCAGCTCTTTAAGAAAAATTCTCTCTGGTAACATTAATGTAAAGTGTGAAAACCATGATTATGTTTGTTCCTGTTATTTGTTCCTGACCTGCTCTCTTGTACATTTTCGTAAATAACAGAACATACCTCAAAAAGCGAAAAGAGCTGTTCTCTAACTCTACTAGAAGATTTTTTTTTATAAAACTTGAAAAATTTGAGTTCTCGGAATTTTAAATCTTTTCCCCGAAAATTCATAGTTTAATTGATTTGATTCAATTCTAATAAATAATTTCAGTCTCTCAATATTCCCTTTTGTCTAATTAAAAAAAGTTGTACAATTATATTAAATTTATTTAAAAATTCGAATTTGTGTGATTATATTTTTTTTTTCACAAAAAAGCTGTGATTCTGAAAAAAATTATATTTGTACTTATTTATGGTTTATGCATGGATCTGTTAAAGAAATTCAACTTGAAATATTTCTTGTACAAATATTGCTCTACACAAAATGAAATATGCCTTCTCGCACATCCCAAGAACGTAAGGAATTGTATTAGTGACACTTAGATAATTAGGGAGATATTTTACCTTTTTAGGAAATTTGGCATTTGTTACAGGTACATTGCGTGTTTTGGCTCTACGTCGACTGAGGAAATCTTGCAGAGGCAAGTCATAGTGTGCAGTGAACTGATCCAATTTCCTTTTCCGGTTGACCGAGATCTGGTAAAAAAAATAATTAAAAAATAAAACAAATAAAATGGTTAGAATGAGATAATCTATGTTTAGTAGGGATTTAAAAAAGTTTCTATTGTTTTAATAAACTGAATAAACAAAGCTTAATGTCACAGCATGTTTATTTAATTGAAAAAATTACCTTTATTTTCAACTTACAAATAACTACTGCATACAGAAGACAAAACCTTAGGATTATAAATAAATAATAAGTGCCTATTAAGACACCTGTGACCGGGTGAGTTTGGTAAAATGCCTCCATCTCCCTCTATCCTTCCACCATTCTTCCCTTCTCCCTTACACAATTTCTGTTATTTGCTCCTCCTATCTCCTTCTGGACCTCCATTGTGGTCTTTTTCCTACATACTTCATCTCCATCTTTCTATTTGCCATCTCCTCCTTTTCATTCCTCATTACATGCCCAAACCAGTAAGACCTGTTATGAAATAAAAACATATATATATATATAAAAAGATAAATTAAAAACTCACTTGTGAGAATTTTCTTGCACACTTTCTGAGAGGCACGGTGCTTAAAACTTTCTGATAATAATGGAGGCGATTGCTCGCCACCAGTAGCGCTGGGGATGTGTCGATACAGATCGAGTCCTGAGTGACGAGACAAAGTCGCTGTTCTAAGGCGAGCTTCTCCTCCCGGGTATAGTCACCATTGGATGTCAACAGGTTGACGTCATTCGCCAGAGTCTACCAAACAAAAGACAAATAAAATCCTATCTTTCTCAAATCCGAATCTTAAATTTTCTTTTGAATCTCGAATCCAAATAAAATCTGCAAATTGTTACAAATGTACAATTTATGTTCCATAAAAATATTAAAAATGAATTAAAAAAAAAGTTATTTAAGGGTTGGTGCCACTGACAAGTGATATTTTGTTTGTCATGTTCATTATGTTATAAAGAAGAGAACAAATGTTTTAATTAAATTAATTGTATCAACACAATTTTGTCCTTTTTTTTGTGTGTGATTTTCTTACTCTCCCAAATACCTGAGTTTATAAAATTTATTTTACCAATTGATTTTGATTAAAACTGTTATTTCAAGTCAAGGTTTTCATAATTATTGTATTCGAGATACTCTTTCGAGATTTTTTATAAATCTTGAATCTCTCGAAGACTGTAGGATTCGAGCATCCTATCTCCAAACACAAGTGAAGAGTAGAAACCCAAAGTATTCCGAGGCCATTGTACAAGGTGGCGCTACCCGTGTATCTTGAATAATATAGGCCTCAACAATAACAATGATTGCAAGCTTGGCTTGAACGCAATGATATCATTTATCTAGGGATATTCGAGATTCAAAAAAATCTTAGTTGGAATTTGTTTTAGATGTTTAATATCACTCAACATAATTATTTGTAGATCTTAACCATTAAAAAATACTTAACTGAATGTATAAATGATACAGTGAATGAATTTTAGCAAAAAAAAAAGTCAACGTTTACCATAATTACTATTTTTATTTCCTCTCATTAATGTTACGTTCTTATTTACTCTTGTGTTAATGATTTTTTACAAGATTCGGATTTGAATGGAGACTCAGATTCATAAAATAGTAGATTGGACCCATATCTAAATTTTTTTCAATGATTTAATATTTAATGTTAAATTCATAAGAAGTGTACCCACATTTGTGTGGAGAGGGATAGTGGAAAACTATTTAGGTACACCCGACTGGGATCGAACCTTACTCTCCTTATTGACAGCCCAGTCTATTAGAGAATTACACCTTAGACCATGAGGCCACCTAAGTTGGTGTTGGTATGTATAAGCCCATCTGATTGGTGGATATAAATCGGACTACTGTAATACATGAGCAGAGCACGCATCTTCAGATGTGTGGCTCAACCCAGTGGATAAATGTAAACTTGACAAATCCAAGGTCGTCCAACGTGTGTGTGAAGTCCATCAATAAAAGTTAAGTTGTTATGAAGTTTTAAATAATATTAAAGGGCATAACACCATAGATAATTTTGGATTATTATATAACAGGATGGCTACAAAACTTTTATCACGAAATTCCTCGATTTTTGTAGACATTTAACAAAAATTCGCGGTCTAGCCTTTTTTGACAGTTATTTTTGGTGGTGAATGGCAATTTTTCCATATATTCCATTGATTACATATTTTCGAAGGCAGTACTAAACATCAACATCATTATAAGTTATTTTTCCAGTATTTAATGTTTTAGGTATTATTTATTTTCATACTGTGTAAATGCACTATAAAACAAACAATAAGCAACCATTTCATGTTAATCCATTCCCTGGTGCACATGTAGCACAGCTATCTGCGTAGGCACAACCAAGGCCGTAGTCGGCGGGAGAAGGGGTTTCGCCCCCCTCCCCCAAATTTTATGAACAAAACATATATGGCTTTATTTATGGTTCAAACAATATCAAAATTAAGGTACAAGTACAAATTAGGGGGCTGTGTTACCATAAAAAGCACTTCAGAGAGCTTCCAGAGGTGTTTATTATTTAGAATATTTTCTAGCCTTCGGCAGTCATGGTGTTATGTTGTCATAAAAAAAATTCAGATAACTTCTAGAGGTGTTTAATATTTAGAATTGTGCCTATTTTTCAGCGGTTAGGGGGTTATGTTGCCATAAAGAAACTCTTTAGAGAACTTCTAGAGCTGTTTAATATCTGGAATTTGTCCTAGCCTTCGGCAGTTAATGGGTTATGTCGATTGGGGGATGGGCCCGCCAAACCCCCCCTGAAATTATTGGCTGGCTACAGCCTTGGGCACAACAGCTATTTTTCTACTCATACATTCTTACCACACAAATATTTTCACTAATTATTTATGGCTTTATTCATGGTCATAGTATAACATTGAACCGGTAGCTCCATCTATTAGCTTCCGTATGAAGTATTCAAATTGGCTGAAAATACTGTAGTTCATTTATAGATGGCATTGTAATAACTTATAGCAATGAATCTTGATTCATGCCCGCACCAGGGAATGTTTGGGCAAACATAGACGTTGTTCAAAGCCTGTGACAGGGAAAGGGTCAAGACTAGGATATACAAGCAATGCCTTTTGTTCAAAGTGAGAAACAAAATCTCTCACTTTATGTTTAGGTGCAGAATTAGTAAAACATTTAAATTTACTGACTTATCCTTATTTTTTTAGATTAAATTCACCCAAATTTCCTCGATTTTCATGAAATCATAATATTGCCTGACATTTACAGGCTTTCCTTGTCTGTAGCCACCATGTAAAATGTTGGAGAATGTAACAATTCCTTTCTACCCAGGATCTAAAATACGATTAGAGAATGTCTTTACTAACCCCGTGATATTCCCTTCCCCCCTCCCCCAATCCACTTAAGAGCTAAACTTGTTACAGTCCTTTAAAATTTCAGCAAACATGTGGATAGTGGAGAGTCTTTTACCTGATTGGTCGGCTTTAGCAACACATGATGTGTTTGGCAAGTGGAATGGGGGAAGGTTTGCCTGTAGTCCCGCACTTCTGCCACCACACAGCCCTGATAGAACAGCGGCGGTTCGATGATCTCCATCATGTCGACGAGAGCCGGCGGAAGCTCTTCATTGTCCAGGTATGTGAGGAGCTCCTCTTCTAGATACGAGTATCGCATCGTTTCCAACAGCTCCTCCACCGAGTTGTCTGCAGTGCTGCTGCCTGGGCTGTTGCCACCACTTGTTATCGTACAGTTGGCGCTTGTGCCTTCACGAGAATTATCAAAAAAGACATTGTATCATATTTCATCGTAAAATAAATTAATATTGTGGTTTGACCATATTGTTACATGTATATATATTTTTAGCGCCACGTCTTACTACCTATTCAGGTTATTTGCTTGTGTACTATTTACGCTAATGGTTTTAGGGATTAGTAAGGTTTTACTTAGAGGAAGTGTACTCACATTTGCATGAAGAGAGAGTGGAAAATTATTTTGGGAAAACCACTCAGTATGACCGACTGAGATTCAAACCCCGATCTCTCTGTCATCGGCAGTCTTGTCTTACACAAGAATGACATCTTAGACAACACAGCTATTGAAGCAGGTCATTATGTTATATTTATGAAGAAAATGTATACAGGTCTAACTCGCTATTACAACACGTTGGGTTCCAAACCGCTTTCGAAAAATGGATTTTGTCATAAATTAAATCATTGTATCCCCTGCCCTCCCCCATGTCGATACATGTATTGTACTGCAGTCATCATATGTGCATATATGATGGAAAGCATTTATGATCATTAAAATGAAGTTTATAGTTCACTAATTCACACAGCGTAGCAGAGGGATGTAATGCATACTGTGTTTGTAAACAAATAGATTCCAGGAGGATGACTAATGTACCAGGTTCGATTCCCATGCGCAAGGTGTAATTTTTAGACTATATTTAATTTAAAATGAGTGATTATGCGTATCCACCAGATCTAGCTACCATACAAGATGAAACCTGGAACTCACTCGAGACACGAAAGGCGAGTGAATAGCCCTTGTTGCCCGGATACAAGTTGATGATCAGGGTGTTGATTTTCTCGCGAGCCACAAGCTTCTCCAAGAGGTGAGAGCTGGTCTTTAAGAACTGCAATAAAACAATATCACATGAAGCCACCACTTTGGTCGAGAGTATCCATTTTACGAAGGTAATGGGCGTGGGTGTATTTGATGTATGCCAGCGGTCGCAATGATTAAATTTGGATTTCTCCATAATCAGAAGATCCTGGACACTATTAGCTAAAGGATGATAAGAGTGTGTAAAAATTTTTTACAAAGATTTAAAAAAAATTCATTCTTCAGGTTATTATTTTAATAAATATAATACATTTAAAAAGCCATCTTTAGAATACTACTGCAGTCAAGACAACAAGTCTTAATCTTAATGCAAACGGAGGCAGCTGCTTTACCAAAGGATTTTAGAATGTAACAGGAGACGATGCCGAGGGAGAAGGTGGTTGGTTACCTTGTTGGGATGTCTCAAGTCTATGGTGGCCTGTTCTGCATGTATCTGTCTGAGCTTGCTGTGGAGGGAACTCTCGGGTAAGGCCGGCACCGACCACGGCCACTTGGTCGCCCGGTGCAGTAAGAGCTGAACAGACAAAACAAATTCTTTGAAAAAAAAGAAAAGTTGCTAGCAACAAAAATAAGACTAATCGACAGTTTGGTAGTATTTATTATAAACATAAAATATATGGTTTATTTGAGACACACCTAGGAAACAAAGCCCTAATTTTAATTTAGTATACTTTGAACCAATTAGGCCTATACCTCTGCAGATAATTAAAATATATTAACTTGGGATTTGAAGTGTTCAAGAGATCTTGAATGAACAAGTTAGTAACTTTATTAACAGCTTGTGATTAACTCTTTTAGTATCATGAGCCAATGTGATCAGCTCTGTCTTCTACCGTTATAAGCAGGACACGGATTTTGATGACCTTAAAATTGCCAAAAAAATAATTCTAAAAACTCTAAATAATGACTTTAAATTTGCAAAAAATGACCTAATTTTTTTTATTGAAATTCCATGTATTTATTACAAGAGTTAGGATTTACATTATACACATAAGCAATAATATCTCTCCTGGACTGTCCATTTTCAGTTTTTCCTCGGTGTGGACTCATCTGGAATAGAATGACCCGTGTACAGTCCCAGGAAATCCTTTAGTTTAACAGTGCTCAGTTTCCACAGAGGAATGTTCGCAGATACCAGAACGCCACACAAATCTTTATAAAATGTTGAGGAATTTTCTTGATTCATGAATAAATTTTGTGCCATTAATAATTGAGAGGTTTTCTTTTTATCGATATTTGGGATACCATGGACATGTTTGTTGCGACTGGTATGCTGTTGAATGATTAAATCTTTTATCTTATGCCAGCTACTTTCACTTCACATAATTTACAGAAAAGTATTTCACTCTCTGTAGAAAAAATATCCTCTCTGAATTCAGTAATAATTTGTTTCAAATGATTTGCTTTAGATGGTTTGGTTTATAGCATTCTAAATACACATAAATCTCTATAAAGAAAACCTCTTTTCGCTTTATGAGGTAATTGTATTATATTTGGAAGAAGGTATAGGAATGGTGGATAGAAACATATAAAAAGGACAAACACAATGTGGCTTTTACAATGAAAAGAAGAACACAGTTTACACTTTACATTGCTGCCATTGGACAAATCAATTGTTTATATATAGTTTAAATTTTGTTTCAAACTATAATTGACTACATGAGTGAGTATGAATGACTGTGCCGTCAGCTGAGGTCAACAATTTTTTTTAGCGATAAAAATCTGTAGCACAACTTCCTCCGAAGACGAAGTAAAGCCGTCGAGTGTGAAATGTTAAAGAACCCTAGAAGGTATCTGAACATATCTTAACGGCAATATCGGTAGGTCCTTTCGTGCTCGCTCAAAGATATTCAGCGTGGAAGATAATGGGGAACCACCACACTTCCTGAACTCTCCTAATGCATGGTATTTCTATCAGATGGTGCAGGTAGCAGTAACCAGCTAAAGGGTTGAGTGCATGCCCAGCTCTGGATGGATATAAATCACATCAAAACAACCTTCGGGTTGTCGACATAAGTTATTTTATTAATACTTTTGTTATCGCGTCTCACTACACATTTGGGTTTGCACACAAACCAAACACAACTAATGTGTTTGGGAGGTTAAATCTAGAGGAAATGTATCCACATTTGTATGAGTGAGAGTTGAATACCATCTAGGAAAACCACCCTCAGTACACCTGTCTGGAATACTAACCCTGATCTTCCAATCGTCGGCAGTCAAGTCTACTGCAAGAGTGACGCTTTGGCAAGGGGGTATTCAACATTTTTTGCTCATTTACCCCCAGATATAATTTCTCTTCAACTTTGTACCCCTAAAGCTGCTGGTGCATAATGTAAGTTATACATAGTCTAAATATAATATACATCTAAAACAAATAAAATAAGTTACATCCAAAATAATGTATTAAATAATCAGTTTTAAATGATGAATATAAAATTGTATATATATTTATTTTAATTTTACCCAACCCCTAATATGTCTTTGTGTACCTCAGCTTGAATACCACTGCATTTAAGACTATTCAGCCACCATAGTGGGTTATATTATTTATTTTTACATAACTATACTAAGAGATTACAGAGTGCAGTCTGAACTCACTTCAGCGTCCTCACATGCAGCCTCCAGGCTTTGCATCGTTGTGGTCTCGCTGTATCAACATTCAGCCAACTAGAGAGGAGAGTCGTCCAATCACAACCCAGCGACCACTAGAACTGACAACACCCTGCAAACAAAGGGCATATTCTCGTTATATTGCCCTTACACCGACATCAAAACTTAAAGAGTTAAGGGGGTCCGCCTAAGTAAGCGATAAATTGCTGCAACATACATTTATTTAGTTCTGAACACAATATTTAATTCTACGATGCTTTATTTCAAAATATGTTTCACGCCTAAATAAAGTCGAAAGATTACAAAAGGGCTTTTTTTCCCCCCCTTAACAAACCTATATTTTGAGTTTTATTAATATAATTTTATTGGTGAAAATATAACATTAGCTTATTTTCAACAAATTTTTAAGCATATTTGCAGAGCTATGAGACTAGGATTTATGAAAAAGGGCTTTAAATATGCCCTTCTTCTAACAAATAGAGTAAGTTTTTGAAAGACTCACGAGAGAGATATTTGAGAACTAGCAACAAGCTTTCCTCTTTACTTTGAGATAAGAAATTTAGTAGTTTTATTTCCCCTTTTCCTTAATGACATAACAAAGGGTGGTTAGGTGAAGGGTGAAAGGGAACATAAGCTTAGACAGAATAGAAAAGTAGTTCAAGAACATGACAAAGATAAATGTATTTTAATCTATGTAGCCTGACAACGATTGATACTTTATCGCTGATTGATTCTGTCGCCTTAACCTAAAGTCACTTAAATGTGTCAGTGAACTATCTCTATTGATCAATGTCATTGCCTAAATCTAAACAAAAATTAAAAAATTATTATAAAAAAGATAAAATAACAAATTATCTTGAATGAAAATTGACAGTTAAACTCTACGTAAACTACATTTTTAGTTCCATGAGCGTAAATTTATTCCATTATTTACTTCACATGTGTTTCAATGTTTTTGGGATTCCTTACTGTATCGGCTTCACTGCCAGTGACAACTGCTAGTGTGGAGAGATCCTTTTATACGATGAAAAGAGTGAAAACTTTACCACGCAGTGTAATGTGTGATGACTGAGTGCACTTGCTATGATTTCAATTCACTGGTCTATTACTGTCGAACCAGATAGTGATCGACATTATGGTTGGGAAGAAGTTAAGGAGATTACTTCTGTAGTGAGTACCGTGTAAAACTTAAAATTAAAGTATTTCAAATTTCATACTACTCGTTTAAATTATGATTGAAGACATCTATAGTAATAAATTCCTACTTATAAAAATACAGTAGTAATTAATTTCAGTTTCACTTTCTTAACCAACTAAATGTCATGAATAATAAGATGAAATATACTAAGGAATTCCTCCACATATGGAGATGAAAATATATCAAAATTTAATACAAAAATATATTGAAGTAGACCCATTTTTGAATTCATTTTAATATATCTTTACGGCTTTTAAAAGAAAATTTATTATTTTTATAAAGATGTATGTACAGTTTAAAAAAAATTATTATAAGTAATAAAAAGTATATAGATTATGAGTGAATGCAAGAATGGGTCTACTCTTCAAAATATTTTTTTCGTTTATTTGAACCTAACTTGGACTTTATGCACATGTACTAATTACGCTAATTTTTAGGGATGAGGAAGGTTGAATTTAGGAAGTATACCAACATTTTCTCAGAGAAAGAATGAAAAACCATTTAGAAAAAAAAAAACCTCAGTTCTCTCAACCGGGATTTAAACCATGATTTACCCATCATCGGCAGTTTAGTCTATTGAGAAAGTGAAACTTTAAGACCGTGCAGCCACCAAAGGAGATATTTTATTTTTTTATTTTAGCACCGTGTCTTACTACCTGTTCGGGTTATACGCTTATGTACTAATTACACCAATGTGTTAAGGAATAGGAAGGTTGAATTTAGATTATGTGTACCTGCATTTGTGTGAACAGAACATGGGGAACCATTAAGAAGGGGGTAGAGGGCAGGGAAGGTAAGCACCTTAGTACACCCAACTGGGATTTGAACCCGGCTCACCCTGTCAATGACAGTCAGTATATTGCAAGAGTGACGCCTTGACCATTTGACCAACACAGTGGGTGTATTGTAAAGTTAGTAAAAATGTAGCTTAATAACTGAAGAATTGTTTTAATCTTTTTTCCTCCCGAGTCATCATCACCATCATCAACTGTTTCAAGCGTGTGGCCGGGTCCGTTTAGTAAAATGCCTCAATTTCCCTCTGTCCTTCCATCATTTCTCTTCCCACACTCTCTTCCATTCACCTCCTCTCACTTGCACATTTGTTGTTATCTGTTCCTCCCATCTCTTCCTTGGTCTCCCTTGTGGTCTCTTCCCTTTTTTTTCCAAATATATAATTTAAACATCATGTAAATAAAAAAATTAACAAAACAGAGAAATTAAGTTTATTATTTGTGTGAAAGAGGACACCGAAATTCCACTACTTCCAGCCCCCCCCTCCCCCCCCCCGAATCATCTGGGGGATCCCACTGACATCTACTTATATACACTCGATACTACACTGAATTTTCTCTAGATGGGCTCGAGCCATTGATACACTAGCTTCTCAGGTGGAGTGCATGTGTGTTAACGACTTAAGCTATCAGTAGGTTTGAATATCATTTGTGTCTAACTAATGATGTTTGTGGTAAACCCATGGAGTTAGTGGCGAACTCTGTAATTGTGAGTCTGAGATGGAGTCGGCTATTAAGAGGTTGCACCCATGCCTTACCAAATGTCTACACAAGAGGTGTTCTTTTATTTCCCCCTCTCCGTATTAGTAATCGTTTGGTTTATATTCATACTTTTTTTTAATAACCACGTCTTACTACCGGTTCAGTTTATACATCTATAGTTTATTTACTTTAACGGGGTAGGAATGAAAAAGTAAGCATTATAGTCTAAGTAATTTTCCCACATTTGCATGGAAATAAAGTGGGAAACCATTTAATGAAAAACCATCCTCAGTAGACCCGAACGGGATTCAAACCCTAATCTCATCAGCAGCAGATCAGTTTAACAAGAGAGTGATGCGTTAAACCAAGCAAACCCTGATATTTAGAGCAAGTGTAGTCACATTTGCGTAGAGGTAGAGTGGAAAACCATTTTGGAAAAACCACCCTCAGTACACCTGACCAAGATTCAAACCTCGATCTCCCAGTCATCGGCAGTCGAGTCTACTGCGAGAAGTGGTAGCGTGTTAGACCACACAGTAACTGAAGTGGGTGAAAAACTAGAATTACAGGTTGTTGGGCACATAACACAGTGGGCTACCTTAAAGTTTCCCAAAGAAGATCTTGGTGAAGTGTTCGGACGAGTATATCCATGGTATAAACCGGGACATTTAGTGACCCGAGACAATGTAGCAAAAACTGGGACGAACTATCAGTTAGTGCGGGCAGCTCAAGAGCCCTGACACAGATGATTACACAAGGATTCAGCAGTCTTATAATTAACCAGACCATAATTACCAAGGAACAATTCCCCTTTCAAGAATCGAGCCAGGGGCTTCTATTTCAGTAGATAGGGGAGCTGACCACTAAGTCAAGAGGCCAGTCGAGGCTTTGATTATAATATATAGGTATCTGGTCTACTGCAGAGCAGATGTTAGTGACAGATTCAACCACCAAGCGCTGTAGTCAATACATGAGTGTGAGAAGGGAACTAGAATCGCTGTTATCACGTTACTGAAACCAATTTGATAAGGTGTCTAGTGTTTTTATGTCCTTAGGAGAAATTAAATTGAAGAAGAAACTTTAAAACCAGGGATTTCAATCTGCCTAGTTTGGCCATTATTTTACCAAACAGGGACTGCACTTTTTGTCTTAACTGTAAATAACCACTAGAGTCTGATTTTCTAGGGAAGCCCGTTATTTGACAACTGGAAACTCATGTTGCCACAGTGGCGGGGGAAAAATTACAACTGTAGTCTTAGTTTGTTTAGTTAAATCTGTAAGAAAAAAAAACTATATCTAGTAATCCATAAGAAGTGTCAATGGAAGCTTTTGATAACTTTTTAGATGAACTTTATAATTAATAAATCAAATGAAAAGTATTTCTAGAATGCAAAATTTTGGTGAAGTTTTCAATCATTGTTGGTGGTAAAATGTAGGTTTCCTATAAAAATCAGGGTTTGGCTTTAATCTCCGCGAGTTAGCAAGTTCATGGACAAGGTAGCAGGTATTGTTTTGGGATGTGTGGAATACAATTCCTTCTTTTTGCAAAATAACTTTTACAAATTAGAAAACCCATCATTTTTTGTCAATATTGAGAGCTAATATTATTTTTTCTACATTATAAACTTACCTATACTCCATTCACGGTAGGAATTACTCTCTGAAAGGTAATTTTTCCTACCAACATCTTTCTATATAATAGATTTCTGGTAGGGAAAAAGGCCTTTCAGAAAACAATTCCTTCGCTGAACAGACTTTAGCTATAAAATGATTCTGCTATACTTAGAAACAAGAGTAATGTATGTCAGTGCACTCTAGCAGCAATAAGTGCAACAACCTGATTTCAAGAGTATTGTTGTAATTTGTCAGTGCCATCTAGCAGCAATATGTGCAACTATCTGGTCACAAAAGTATTGCTGTAGTTTGTAAGTGCCATCTAGCAACAATAAGTGTAACCACCTGTTTACAAGAGTATTGTAGTTTGTCAGTGCTATCTAGCAACAATAAGCATAACCACCTGGTTACAAGAGTATTGTTGTAGTTTGTCAGTGCTATCTGCAACAATAAGTGTAACCACCTCGTTACCAGAGTATTGTAGTTTGTCAGTGCTATCTAGCAACAATAAGTGTAACCACCTCGTTACCAGAGTATTGTAGTTTGTCAGTGCTATCTAGCAACAATAAGTATAACCACCTGGTTACTAGAGTATTGTTGTAGTTTGTCAGTGCCATCTAGCAACAATAAGTGTATCCACCTGGTTACTAGAGTATTGTTGTAGTTTGTCAGTGCCACCTAACAGCAATTAGTACAACAACCTAATTTAAGGAAAATTGTTTGAGATTTTAATTAAAAAAAACTAATATTAATGAAAATCTGGATAAGTGAGCTTATAGAATAACTAGTGCATAACCAAAGGTCCAGGGTTCAAATTTTCATTTGTTGTTTCACTAATATTATAGAAATTGTAAAATATGTCACATTTTAAATTTAAATTGCTAAGTAATATTAGAAAAAAGTGGGTATACAACATGATGTTTCATCAATTATACAGATATTTTAAAAAGGCCTAGGATTCAGTCAAAATAAATAAATTATAGTGTATGAAATTTTAGTTTAATTTGGGATATCCAAAAAAACTTTTCAAGCTAATTGAGGTAAGTTTGACAGACACACATGGCAAGGTATGGGTTGGATGTCACTTATTATACACTTTTGAAATACATGATGGGTTGAAACAAGGAAATGCACTTTCCCCGTTACTTTTTAATTTAGGCTTAGAGTATGTTATTAGGGTAATGCAATAGTAAGGAAATAGGTTTAGAAGTGAACGTTTAAAAGACTATATGTGTATGATCACACAGAAAACATAGATTGGGGGCGATAGTTTAGAGATTACTCCTAGAAATATATCACTTAACAGGGTTAATGAGTTTAAATATTTAGGAACAATTTTAACTATCAATCACAATATTAGATTGGGAATTATGAAAATAATATACCGGTAATAGTCAGGAAAGGCAAGCTATTACTCGGTTAATAAGATGTTGATCTTGACTGCTTTCAAAGAATTTAAAATTCAGAATATATACATAAAACAATATTTTTACCAGTTGTTCTCTATGGGTGTGAAACGAGGTCTATTACCTTACATGATGAAAACAAATTTAAGGTGTTCGAAAACAAGGTAATTAGGAAAATATTTGGTCCAAGAAGGGATGTAGATACTGGGGAGTGAAGGAGGTTACATAATGATGAATTATATAACCAGTACTCATTACAAGACGTTAGGATAGTAAGTCCCATAGATTAGGGTAGGCAGGACATGCAGCACTAATGGGAAATTCTAGAACCCTGTTCAGGGCACTAACTGGCAAGCCCAATGAGAAGACCTAGACACAGCTAATTTAAGATAAGTAGAGGTGGTGTACTTTAGTAAGTGTGTCAATCAACCTTTGAGTTCCTCCATAAAATAACTTAGTATGTAATACAAATTGTTATCAACTTGGAATCCATTATATTGAAATACTATCATGAGAACGTGTGAAAGCAGATCAATAATATTTTAAGTTTAGGCCTATTTTTAACAAGAAGTACACTAATATAGAAGTTTTCAAATTGTCTCATCTATAGCTTGATATAATTTTTTTTAAACCCTAAGTTAGTTGAAATAGAATACATTTACTCCCTCTTCCAACATTTTAGATGAACACCAATTTTTGAAAATTAAAGGTGGGTTTACATTATGACACCAATATCTTCTTGTGTTTAGATCAGACCTATGCGGAAGTGGCATTTGAACCATGGGTAATTTTCGGGCGGGAAATAACAATTTCCTGCAGGAACAATACAATAAACAGGAAAAAGCTTTATTAATAATCTTCCATTTTAGGCTTATATTTATTTTTCAGATTTATAATCTAAGTCTGTTTTAGTGTGCCTTTCCATACATTCCAATAAAAGAAGTTTTGATTATAAAATTAGAAGCTTATGGCAATTTGATTACAAAGGGATTAAAATTTTTAGTTTCAATTAGGTTAAATTTAAGGGTATATGTCAAAGATATTTTTGAATAGTGTTAGGAAAATTAACAAAAATTCTGATTTGTTTGCAGTTATAGGCAGTGGGGGATTTATATTTTTGTCGCCTAGGGGCTACACAGATCTTACCCCCCCCCCCCC
>CABFWO010000815.1:133737-172133 GCA_902155825.1 Timema genevievae | reverse complement strand
CCCCCCCAAATTCAGAAACCCTTTCAGACACCCCCACTCCCTCCTGTGTAAACTATAGACTTAACACCATACAGAGAAGTCATATGTGAATGATAGTGATTAGGGTAGCACAGCATGTAGCCATTCCATACCCTTGACTGACTGTAATGATAAAAAAAAAACTACTCAAACCTAATTTTTCCTTGTTCAGCTAATCTTCAGCTGCTGGCTTTTATTTCAATAATTTTTTTATCTAAACAGTGGTCTAAGCCCCCTCGTACCCCACAGCCCGGCAAACCTTGCCTTTAAATAAGTTGAAATAAAATACAATTCAATTACAATGCTGATTTTTTAAAAATATCTATTATATTACGTTAAACATAGTTTTTAATATATTATAAGCATAGAATAAGTTAATACAAATTCATAGCAATTAGCAATGCATTACTAATACCTTTAATACAATCTATGCACATCGAAAATGACCTTTTTATGAAAGGAAAAGAATATTCGTATCAATTAGTAGGCCAAAAAAGTAATTATAATAAATAAAAACTAGTATTTTTTAAAAAAATGCAATAAAATTTAAAAAAAAATCAGAGTTCAAGCATTTCTAGTAAAAAAAAAAAATCTTACACTCAATTTTTCATTATAGAAGGAAAACCATATTTAAATTAATTAATACACTTAATGACTTAATTTATTATTAAAATAATAACAAAATTAGACACCCCTCTGATTTTGCCGCCTGAGCCCTCCTGTAAATCCAGGACTGGTTATAGTTAGTTTTGCACACAAAAATTTAGAGAGAAGAAATATATCAACATTTTTATATTAACTTATTTTTAAACTCATAATCAATGTTAGTTTATACAGTAGATGTGAAACCTTATTTTTGTAAGGAGGAGACAGGGGGATGGGGCGGGGACGAATAACCAAAACGTTAATTTAGGGACTTACTACCCTTCCCCCCTCCCACCCAGTTAATGTTGGAAAATTGGATGCTCCTGGAAGCTATTTGGAGTGGTCTTCGCTTGGATTTTATTAAAACAATATCCCTATCCCTATATGAATATAGAAGAGTGGCTGTCACAGATATTTTTTTTTAGTTGGATGTCTCTGCCTCTAGAAACTATTTAGAGTGATAGGGTCTATTTGCCTAGATTTTTCTTTCTTTTTAATTTAAATGCCTCCAGAAAATATTTGGAGTGGTCATTCCTTGGCAAATTTTGTGAAAGTGGACGCTTCTATAATTTATTTGAAGTTTGATACAAAGCCATCTTTACGCTTCATATTAAAAAATTGGTAAAATCTTGGGGGTTAGGGTTCAAACCCCAAAAGCTCCCCCTTTCCCTCCCTAAAACCATGAGTAAGCCATCCATCAACTTAATAGGCCTATAGGCCTACAAACAACATTTCGTAAGAAAAATTTTCAATACTATTAAGTATATAAAATTTGTATTTTGGTTTGTATAATCTTTCAAATTTTACTGCCAAAAAAATAAAAAATTATTACAGGGTGGCTACAAAACATATTTTACTAAATTCCCTGACTTTTCCAGATTTTCCAGGCAATATTTTCCCCGACTACTTTTTTCCAGTTTTAATGGTGGATGATGACTTGTTTTATTTATTATTGATCACATATTAAAAAAGTTTGTATTTACTAAACATAAACAGTTTTATCAGTTATTTAAAAAATTAAGATGTTATTTTATTTAGGTATTATTAACTTTTGTTTTAGTTGTGAAATTAATGGGATTTTTAGACATATTTTTAATTCCCTGACTTTTCCTTATTTTTGGTTAAATTCCCTGACATTTCCCTGTTTTCCCTGTCATTCAAAAATTCCCTGACTTTTCCAGGTTTTCCCTGTCTGTAGCCACTATGTATTAATCTCCCAAAATTATATAATATAATATGGACACATACACTTTTGCAAAACAAATTCGCATTATAAATATTTTCTTTGATATATTTTTACTAAGTTAATCGAATAATTACATAATATAGCCTAATGCAATCATGACCTTTTTAACAAAAATATTTTGACACAAAAGCTATTTCCCATCTGCCACCCAGGTTACCCCTTTAATTTTTCTCCAGGACAATGCGAGGGCCACATTTTCAGTGAGCGTGGGCCACGAGTTGGAACACACTCATCTAAGTCATCACTCTAGCAATAAAATAGACTGTCGATGACAGGGAGAATGGGGTTCAAATCCTGGTCGAGTGTACTGGAGATGGTTTTTTTTTCCAAAATGGTTGTCTACTCTCCTTCCAAGTAAATGTGGATACACTTCTTCGACATTCAACCCTGTACAGGTAGTGAGATGCGGTGCTAGAAAACAATCAATGAATGCTTAATTTTATCATTATATAATATATTAAATATAGAACTACCTATTATTTGTTATAAACAATTTGCCTAAGTTAACTAAACTCAGATTTTAACATGACGATTATTTGAACTTTTGTTATTTAAATTGTATTTGATAAAAAATATTTTTAATGTTGCGGTAAGACTAGAAGGATTTTGATAGGCCTAGGTCTTATCTTCCTATTCCACTTTTTTTTAAAAGGGCAAAGTTTGAGTTCAAATTCAAAATACCATCACTTCGATGGAACAATGGAGCATGTCAGGGTTTTTTTTGGAGGGGGAAGGAAAGGGGTTCATTATTTTCTTACAAGGGGTTGGAGGGGTCAGATTAAATCTTATATATATATATTTTTTAACAAAATTTTGATAGATAAAGTGTCAGAAAATTATACATAAGGCTATATTAATTATAAAATTTCACTTATATTTCATTTACTTATGATGTGTTGCACCTAATGTTATTGCAATTAAAGTATTCTAAAATTATGTAAGATAAAGGGGGTGCATGGGGAATCTTACAATCCCTTATGGGGGCGGGAGGAGTGGTGGTTGAAAATAATGTAAAAAAAAAAGCCTTATGTAATTTAAGGACAGCCCCTTATGAAGAAATGTTAAACTTTATAATATGTATTATATATTCATGATTCCACAACTTAGCTCAATCGGTAGTATGTCCCTCTACCGAGTTAAGGGTCCCAGATTTGATTCCCGGCATGCCCAAAAAAAATTATCATTGGTGAAATGTGGGTTTACACTTTCACAGTGATGAATTAACGGACCGGAGACTAGATGGTGTGCCTGTTCTAGTAAAGTTAAATTATAAGGCATATGAAGCTATGACAGGCCTAGCAAACCAGAAGTGGAAAATATATGGCTTGAATAAAAAAGTGACCCAGCCCTCTGGCTGGAAATAGTAATGGATGTAATAAAAATAATTATACATTCCTGTTAGTGTTATGAATTAAAAAAAACAGACCAAATTTGAGCCAAATTACCAGAGGAGACATGCTTAGAAAAGAAAATGTATTGTAGACTTATCCTATATGCAATTAATAAGTTAAAAGTGTTATATAGCCTACTATAATAAAATAAGCCAAAATCAATTATAAATGAAAAGCCAAATGTGTGTTTGTTATTTAAACATGGATGTAATTTTAAAACATAATTTGAGTTTAACGTTCAAGTAACCTAATTAAATTTTCACTAATTGCATATTTAAAACAAAAGGCTCAAATTTATTGTGACATTTTGAAATTAGACTAATGTGTGACAGATTTATTTTATTAGAATCAAAATATTTAGGTATAAGTAAAGATGTAAATTAAAGTTAGTGAAATCACAATTGTGCATTATCGAAACATCAAAACTTGAAATTTTTATTAAATTATGTCTTTAATTCAACTTATGTACATGATAAAAGAAATTGGGAGAGATGTTTGGAAGGTCAGACCAAATAACTTCATTTTCTGTCCAACCATTATTAGCAGTAATGCCCCAAGATCAGAAAATCTCTATTTGGAGCATTTGATAGCAACACAACTCCCTCATTACATACTTTGATTTCTAGCATTATTAAAAAGCTGAAAGTATGTTTTATTTTGTTTACAAATTAAACTAAATTGTTGTGCTACATATATCACACAAACACCACAACATGTTTTCATAAACATACCTCATGCATTCTGACAAGTGGGTGATACTACTTTTGACACTGGAGTTCAATGGCAAATTACACAACCAATCTAGTGCTATCTTTTAAAATAGGCGTTTTGAAAGCATTAGAAGAGAAAGTAATCGCTTCTCTTTGAAGTACAGAAAAATTCACACTATACAACTACTCGATCAAAACATACATGCTATAAAAACAATAATAGTCTAAATGTCCCACCTTACGGTTGTCTGCTCTGGATGTACGGACGGCCATCAGCTGCCCGCAAAGAATGTAAGGATTCTAACCCTAATCAACACTCACTGAGAATAAATCGAGATGAATACTTTACACCAACGCGTAGTATGACTAACGAACAATTTACTGTAATCATTAAAGGATTATATTATTTAAAATTTAAGTTACACGTGAAATTTTTTCGATGAATACCCAGTTTACAAACATACTGGGCAGATACTGGTGAACCCTACCGGTATATTTAAGCGATGAAATTTACCTTCCGGGATTTAATTTCACTCAAGTCTGTTAAATTTTAATTTAACATTATGAGCCCTAGCTATTACATTGCACTTAGAGTAAACTTCAATAAGTGATAAATTAATATTATTATTTAATATATTTTCACTTTCGTCATAAATGTAAACTAAAATGCGACAGTTCATGCGTAAAGGGAAGTTTTCATTACATCATCAAGCATCACAGCCTGAAATTTCCTATATGAAATGTTTGTTTAGTTTCTGGTATATTAAAATAAACACATACTTAACTTTTACAGTACCAAAGATATTTCTATTATGAGTATTAAAAAACTAATTTCAAAGGTTAAATCTTATGTTCTATGAAACATTTTAATGTGTATAAAAAGACTTCTATTATAAGGTTGGTATGGATATCGGTGGCAATTCGAATTTGCTTAAAAGAATTTAACTTCTAACAATATGTTGATGAATTTGTATTCGTTTTAACATATTTTTAAGCCTATTTTCAATTTATTTGTTCTTTATTTTTGTTTTTATTATTTGTTACTTGAGAGTTTTCCAACATTTTATAGATTTGGAAGGGTTAATGTGTTAAGGGGGGAAGATCATTATTTTTTTGTTAGTGGTAAACCAGTCATCATAAGAGTCAAGTTCATCTAGTTTGTATGCCAAACTGGGCACGCGAAAGTATCTAATGGATAGTTTTATTCTTCTGGATCGGGAGTCACACGCCTTAAAGTAGATGACCTTCTTTCAGTAAGAAACATTTTAGTTTCGAGAGATGCTGCTGAAATAAACCCATTTACTTTATTTATTTCCACTTTAAAAATTTAGGGGAGATGGTAAGGGGTGTTGGAGAGGTTGGGTAGCAAAATAAAGCTTTATTTAAAGATATCTGCCCTCCATCACATAGGGGGAAATCTGAGGACCCTCTCCAGTAAAAAGTAAAATTAAAAAAATTGGCTGCACTTAGAAGCTGTTTGGACGGGTCATTCCTTCAAAAATTTTGAAATTTAGATGCTTCTAGAAGCTATTTGAAATGGTTTTCACTTGGCAAATAATTGTTGAAATTTGTTGCCTATTAGAATAAAAAAATTGTAGATTAAATTCTTTCAACACATCTTTATATCTCAAATTTATAGTTCAACTTGTAGTTTTTAAGTTTTTATTGAGACTATTTGGCTCTTGGGGGGAGGGGTGGGTGGTCAACTGCCCCATTCGCCCCTCCGGTACGCCACTGGTTCACTATCTTTGTTTTTTCACCTTGCCTACCATTTGATGACTGAAACTAACAGCAAATCTATAGGCCTATAGTTATCAAAATATAACTATTAATGAGTATAATAAATAAACTAAGAATGTATTTTATTTCATTTTTTCTTTATGAAGTCGTAATATTTAATATTTCATCTTAGGAACATTTCAAAGAGTGTTAAATAATTTTTGTTTTAGTAGTTGAAACACACATCATGCTGGCCACCTATTCAAATGATGATTAAACATAGTTGTTTATTTTTATTTAAGTATTCTAAGAGAGACATAAGATTTATTTGGAAAAATGAGTTGTTATGATTATGTGACTGATAAAAACACATTTAATTTAGGTTTTATGTTAAATTTTCAATATTTATTCCTTATGGTCCAGCAACACATATTGTGAGTATTGACATTATGAAGCGTCCAGTTTGGCTGAGAATAATAGCTCAATTTACTATTGTAAATGTCGGCAGGGCTGGAGATGTTTGAGTGAACCACAGCTTTAGTTTTTCTAAGAAAAGCAATATAGACGGAACTCATCAAATGCATCAGATATGTTCTCAAGAATCGCTGAGTACACCGAATCTGCATAAAACATGGTTCATTTTACATGTAAAATTAGTGGTTATGTTTCAATTCATTCAGTAAGTTGTAGCTAACCTTTAATATTATTACAATGTTTGATTTGTTAAATGGTAGATTAATTTCACTCTATAAAATTAATAAATTGTAATATTAAATAATAATTTACAGAATCTACAAAAGTAAATTTAATAAAATTAAATATTTTTGTGTTTTATTTATCTATACTTTTATCTGTCAGTAAATATATGAGAAGTGAAAGTGGAGGCCATGGGAATGAAGTTTGTGAGGAGCATATTAGCTGTCACGAGGATAAACAAGATTAGGAATTAAGTTATCTGAGAAAGAAAAGGGGTACAGGGAGTACATGAGATAGTGGAAAAAAAGCAAAGGTGAGATGGTATGGGCATGTAATGATGGAAAAAGAGAGAGTACTAAAGAGAATGATGGAGATGAAATATGTAGTAAAAAGACTGCAAAGGGAGATCAAGAAAGATTTTGGAGGAGAAGATAACAGAAAGTGAGCAAGTGAGAGGAGAATAATGGAAGCGATTAAAGGTACAAATAGTGTAAGGATAGATAGAAGATAAATAGGAAGATGGAGGCATTTTACTAAATCCACCCGGCCACAGGCTGAAAACAGTCGATGATGATCACTTTGTATGATCATTACAAACATCTTACGACTCAATATCGGTTGATTCTGACAAAGGTATAGGCAGTTTTCCCCATGAACCCAAAACAGGACGGGAGTAAATACCAGGTGTGTAAGGTGTAGTCGTATTTAATTAATTGGCAGATGTGGGACAATCAGTTGAAACGTCACTGTGTTGTTTCTGGAACATTTTAACTGTGTCGAGGTGTCTATTAATTTTTTATTGTAAATATTATATTATCAACAATGAAGCAGTAAACTTCTTGACTACTTTAGACATGACATCCCAATTCATGGGTGACAATGATAAGCAACAAAATAAAATACAACTAAGTTCAAATTTGCACTTTTGACTTAATATATTGGGTCTAAGGGCAAATTACATAAAACAAGATATTAGTTGGAGAAGGGGGGAATAACTTTATCTTATAGATGAATTTAAAAAATGTATAAAGAAAGCGTTAGTAAATAAAATGTACACCGTCAATTGTTCTCAGAAAACTATAAGCGTGCGTGGATGTTTACTATTTTGTTCTGCCATATTTAAAAAAAACAACACAATTGACAGTTGAATAAGTTGATTTTTTATAAGAAAAACTGAATCACAGTATTGGTTGTATCGTTTTCAAATCCTATATTTTTTTAATACAAACATAGTAATCAAGACATTGTGAGATTTTTTTTTTTAAAAAGAGCTTTCCCTTTTAAATGGTTTCAAATCTTTTTTCCTTTTGGCCAGCTCAAAATGTTTCAACGCTACAAAAAAAAGGTCATATAATCCAAAATGTACAATACAGCTTCATCGTTTCAGGATTGTCGATTTTTGACCTGTTTTAATATTAAATTGTAAGGATAAAATAGGGTAAGGGTAAAAAAAATAATCTCAGTTTAGTTCAGATTGATTATTCACATTTAATGCAAGATGTCATTATAAACTAATTGTATCAAACATTTTGATACAGCCTAAAAACAAATAACAGGTTTGAAATTGCTACAAATTATTTTATTGAAATATTTTCCCCAGTGTATGAGAAATTAAAAGGACAGTCAAATATATACAGTGGGAAAAATGTACAATATACCTTAATATTTTTACATAAAAACCCCAAAGCGTGAGCTAGCGATTGAGCTATATCGAATGAGAGCCGCCACTATTAGTGATAGTGCTAGCATTTGTGGATGGAGGGTGTCATGTAGGCAGCACAAAGAACCCTCCAGCCAACTGTCTCGGTTTCCTTGACCGAAGTTGCTATTTATTTATTCAAGTAGCTCCTCATTTGTCCTAACAAGGCTGAGTTTGACCTAATTCCTGACCTATTGCTTCACAGAAAAATTCTGGAAGCACCGGGAATCGAATCTGGGAGCTTAACAGCGCCGGTTTCCTACCTGTTGAAAAGTACATAAACTAAAGTTCATCAGAAGTAGCTCCGACAGGTGATTGTAAGGAAATGCCGAGCTTGGTTAAAAAAAATAAAAAACATTAAAGAGTTAAAACATGTGTTAAGATGAATGCTTAAAAAGTTAATCAAAATTATCTTATGGTCTGTATGGGTTGTGTTCAGTGTAAAAAGAAATACATACTTGATTGAATTTGAAGATTATTTATATTCTTAGATATTGCTACACAAAAAGTGACAATTTTATAGCATAACTTTTCTCTGTTAGAAGAACCTTTATCGGCATTTATGATCGGCCAGACTTATCATGTTTAGTTTCAATAGTACAATAAATAACTAAATTTGAAACAAAGTGTGCAACATGCATGTCACACATATCTTCCTTTTTTTTCCTCCCCCCTAGCACCGCGTCTTACTACTTGTTTGGATTGTACACTACACATATCTTACCTCTTTAATTTTTTAATAATGAATCAAGCTTAAAATGCCCAACGATTAGTGAATATGTTAAACATGAGCTATAGCAAGAAATTTCAAACACTTCCAACAGTTTAAAAATAAAATGGTAAAACTAACCCGATACCTCTGTGTGAAAGTGTTACATTCCAAAATCACATACTTTTCAATTTGTTAGTCAAATGGTTTGTAAAATGATGGAATTGTGTGCATTAACCCAATCGTTTGAATTTATTAGAATAAAATTTCCCACCAACATATATTTTAGCTGTAAGCCTTAAAAAAGGTATATTTAAATATTCTGAGTTTAATGATGGTAATAATTCAAAAAATAACATTTTAAAAGATGTAACACGATTACATTGAGGTATCGAGTTGTAGATGGAATCATTATAATTTTTACAACATTTGCAACTAAAAAAAAATTCTCATACATTTTGATATGTTATAGTATATTTCTCTAACTTGCTGTTGATGATGATGATGATGATGATGATGATGATGATTAGGGGTGTGCAAAGCTTCGAAACTTTGACTTGGCTTCGAAAAAAAAATCAGCAACTTGGCTTTAAAAAAATTAGGAATCTCTGCCAATCATGGTCAATTATTGCCATTCTGAGCGTTTACCTACAGTAAAAGACAATATTCATATGGACAAAATCTGAAGTAATTAAATTGTAAGTTAAGTTGTCATAACTTGATTTATCAGAACTAAACAAAATATTAGGAACAATTCCGCAATAAAAACATTTTCCAAGTAATTTTTGTGCATTACATAAATAGCCAAAATATAGTATTTTTTCAAGTATAAAACACCTAAAAAAATATATTTGAACTTCGATACAGCTTCAAAAATATTTAATATATTTGATAAGTTCGCTTCAAATTGGAAAAGAGGACTTATCATACCCCTGGTGATGATGATAATGATTATGATGATAGTGATTATGATTATGATAATGATTATTGGACTGTTCTAAAACATTAAAATTATTCATCAATCAAGAGAGACCAGGAAAGTGGAGGCCATGTGATTGAGTTTTTGAGGAGCATAAATTTGTTCGAGAAAGAGTGCGAGTACATATGGTCATGTAATGAAGATGGAAAATACCACAAGGTAGAACAAGGAAGAGATGGGAGGAGCAGATAGCAGAATGTGTGCGACTGAGAGGGAAGAATGGTGGATGGAAAGAGGAAAATGGAAGCATTTTACTAAACTGTATCCACAGGCTGTAAACATTTAACGATGATGATAATGATCAATCAATCAAAAACACTGAAGAACAGAATGAGTGGAAAACATTAACTATTTTAGCGATAGTATTATTAAAGAAAAGAAATTATATTTTTTATCATTCATTTTCATTATAATTTAAGCAGCCAATTTGCTGCGTAGCCTGTCAAATGTAGAGGGCGATTAAAACATGCATTAAAGGAAAGAGTAACAAGGTTCTATTCCCCTATACAATTAAGAAGGGAATAATGCACTTTATTAAAAGAGGAAACCAATATAAAAAAAAGGGGAGATAGGGGGTAGTGTGAGAGAAGTGGGGAGAGAGGATTGATGGAGAGGTGGAATTTAGGGGAGAAGACATCGTTTAGTAACGACAGGACAATTTAATATAAATCAGACAAATAAAGATATAATCATACCTTATTATTTTTTAAGTTAAATGAGGTGTTTTTTAAAAGAGTATTTCTATAAAATGAAATTAGCTGTTTCTCAACAGTAAGATATATGTTTAACAAGTGCTAAATAACTTGTGAAATAAAAATAGCTCTCAATAACATTTACATGATGGTAGCTGAACCAATTTCTCAGCTATATTAAGAGCACTTTAATTAGGGTTTACCTCAGATGCCATTTAACTAACTACATAAAAATTAGTATTTATTATTCTACATGTCCGTGTTTGCCTTGTTCAAACTGAATTTTACATTGACTTAAATAAAAGAAGAATTCAATGTAAAATACATACATTCCTTTGGATTGTTTCACAATTTGCATTGACAAGTATTTATCATTACATTAAAATTAGTTTGGACCATATATTATAAACGAAATTATAATTTACCTTCAGATAGACACTTTCAAACTATTACTAATAAGTCTATTAAATGAGAGTAAAATAAAAATATACAAAAAAAAAATCACCCAAAAGTTATTCTTTAAAGAGATCAACTTACATATAAAATAATAAATAAAAAAGAAATAAATAAATAAAATAACTACCAACTCTAAACATAAAAATAGGAATGGCATTACAAAAAAAAATAAAAAAAATCTACATCTACCCATTTGTTTAGTATCAAGACAGTAACATAGCTGTTACACAAGAGATCATATTTTCAAAGGAAAAAGTATAAAAAATCAAGAGTTTACAACTTATTTTCGTTACCTGTACCAGAATATCACACATAAAAATAACACCCAATATAAATTGGTTTTTCGATTAAATATAACAAACATTATGATAGCAATTTCAAACCTTCCCTTAATGACAGGATGGCACCACGGTAAGACATCTGCACAGCGTAACAAGTGAATTAATTAAGTACAGGACAACAAGCAGTGGAAACTAATGTACGTATAAAGAAGCAATCAATTAAGCCCACTACATGTTATATCAGTCAATTAATAGATAAGAAAATTAATATATCTTCTATGGGGCCGTTCTTAAATTACTTAAGGCTTTTTTTATTTCATGATTTTTTACTCCCCCTACATAAGGGAGTGTAAGATTTTCTGTCACCCCCCAACCTCAACCCTCTATCTTATGTAACTTTTTACAATTTGGTAGATTATATTATTATATCATTTGATTATTTCTAGATATAAGGATTGGTAACAAAGAGAGTGATATGAAACTTTAAAATACTTTAATTGCAGTAAGTAAATGAAAAATAAGTAAAGTTTTATAATTTATTGGCCTAATATATTTATTTTCTGACAAAAAAAATGTTTTGTTAGATTTTGTCTCACCATAAACAATTGATTTTTTTTTGGGGGGGTAAGATGGATTCTAATTCCCCTCCCTGTTCGTTAGAAAACTTAAGAAAATACTGATAGCTCTTCCCTCAAAACCCTTACGTGATTTAAGGATGGCCCCTATGCAACTAGCTTCCAGCATAGGGCCTTTCTAAACTTTCTGCTTTATTTTTACTACTCTGTACAACTTCTATACAAGAACAATCCAAGTTATAGTTCGAGTTTCATTCCAACCTTCCTTTACTAATTAGGTGGACGTTCATTAAGGCAGCAGGAAGTCTTAAGACACCTGAAGGTTGCCGTAACTTAACCCTCACTCTATAGGCACGTAATGAGGATCCCATTTCAGAGAACACTATGGTATGAAAAACATCTTGTAGTTCTCGAATGAACAAGTCCAAGCCATACGATTTTTAAATTCACTAACCCCATGAAAATAGCCAGCTGTAGCCAACACACACAACTTTGGATCAGTACAACAACTAATTAAGTTACTTGTGACATAGATTACAAGAATTGATAGGTAACATAAGACTTAATAACAGCATTATTTTTCATTTTTTCTCTTGAGAAAATGAATTTAAATTTGAGACAATATTAGTCGAAATTTCAGGGTTTGAAAAGAGACACCTTCCCCCTACCATGCCGCATTTTGGCCCTTGCATGTCATATATTTTAAGAACTTTGTTTGGTTTCATGTTCAATTTGTTTCCTTCAAAAGGTGGCAAGCTTATAGTGAATGGGTAGTAGGACACGGCGCAAAAAAGAAGCTTAACTTACTTTCTTTTTATTTAGCACCATGTCTAAATACCTGTTCGGGTTATACGCTTATCTACTAATTACACTAATGGTTTTAGGGATGAGGAAGGTTATATATTTATAGGAAGTGTACCTGCATTTGTGTGGAGGGATAGTGAAAAAATCCACCCTTACTACACCCAACCGAGATTCAAACCTCGATCTCCCCGCCATCAGCAGTCTAGTCTACTGTGAGAATAACACCTTAGACCATACAGCCACCGAAGTGGGTCTTACTTTACTTGTTTCCACTCTTTTGCACTTTATACTATAGGACCATATTGGAGCCTACCAAGGTAAGACTTAAGCCTTCACCATAAACAAAGTAAACCTGAATATTTTTAATTGTTTTATACAACCTTTTGATGTGGAGAACTCTGACCTGCCTTTATAACAAAGTACACAAACATTTCTGTATCTAAACACCACAATAACTAAGAACATTCCAGGGGGGTAACAGCAAATTTGTTTCAGGGGGACAACAACATCAGATCAAACATCTCACTTTGAGCGATGGCTGAGGAGGGGTGAAGGAAGCAGGGTGGAGAGGGAGAGGCTGTTATGGTTTTCAATGGCAATCCACAAGAGTCTTATTTTTAAGTAAACAACCCGTGGGTTAATTTAATGGGATTCTTATCCATCCACAGCTGGGAATTCACTCAGCCCTTCTGGTTAGTGCTAACTACACCACCTGGTATAAATCCCAAGTACTAGGGGAGTTTAGGAAGTGTGGCGGTTTCCCGTCGCCTTCCACAGTGAATTTCTATGCGTGAGCGCAAAAGGGCCTATCGATTTTGCCGGGAAAGGTATTTTCACAAACCTACCAGGGTTGTTTTACATGCCACGATCAACATGGGATCTACAGCTTTAAATCTCCTCCAAAGGAAGTTGTGTTATGAATGTTTATCACTCAAGGAAAATATGTTGACCTCTGTTTAAAAATCAGCTTTAATATATTGCTATCAATGATAATATTATCAATGTTACTATATATTATTCGTCCCCGTGGAGGGCAGACCACATTGACTCAAGGGGTGAACATGTCCTTCTTATATCCTCTGATAGTTATGCCCATGGAACAGTTGAAATAACATTGTGATGTGGCAAGCTAAGCAAAGCTAGACAAAAAAATTAAAGGAGTACAATTCTTTTTTTTTTATATTCTTTGCATTACTGTGTTCTTATCACATCCTGGAAGACATTCAAAAACATTCACAAAACACCTGCACTGAAAATATTTTGTAAAATCTATATTAGGAGTGTGCGAAGCAAACATTTTTCCCCATTTGAAGCGAAGCCAAACCGAATATATATGAAATATTCACAAAGTTGAATCTAAGTTTGAATATTAAAAGAAAAAAATATATTTTATGCGGGATAGAAAAATATATTGTGTATATTTATAAAGCTTTAGACATAAATATCATTTAGAAAATGTTTTATTGATAACGTGTTTAAAATATTTAGTGTTAGGCTAATAAATTACGTTATTACCACAACATTTAATTCAATTGAATCAGATTTTTTTTCATATTAACATACTGACAAAAATATAACAAGATAAAAATATGTATTTTATTTAGATTGCCATAATTGGATTTTTTTTCTAAGAGAAGTCGAAGATCATACATTTTTGAAACAAAATAGAAGTTTTCGAAGCTTCGCAAACCCTTAATTTTCATTAATGAACTATTATGATAATATTACCAGAACGTTCATTGCCTAAAATGTAGAAAGTGCTGTAACCCTAACATAAAAGAGAAATATCTCTGTATGGTACAGCCAAGCCCAGATATAAAGAATACTTTTCAACAAATACAATTTATACCTTTTGAAATCTTAACATTGCTCCAAATTATCATTTTGTTCCCATTGTTTAGTTAGTCTTTAACAGGGTCTAACTTTATATACATATCAGTAAGCATATATTATTTTAATTGCACTTCAAACAAAACTAACCTTTTTAGTGCCACCAGCCGATCCGAACCGCTCTGCCTACTATCGCTAAAAGTGCCACGATCCGATCTAATCGACTCTGCCTACTTCTGTTAAAAGTGCCATAGCCGATAAGGTCGGCTCTCTAGATTCGCGCTAGTTCTTGCTTTACCTGATAGATAGTGTAATAGTGTCATAACACTGGAAAGAGAACATTTCCCTCTATTATTTTAAATAAGGGTGGCAACAAAAATCAACTGTAAATAGTTGTTATTGGAACTGGGAGTTTAGTACATTTACAATGGCGGACAGTCACATACTCAAGGTGCTAAGTGCAAAGCCGGTTTACTTAAGCGCTGTATGGAAAAACATAAGTGTGACTAACATTCATACTGATGTAAATAGTTTTGTCAACAGTTTTCAAATGTACGTGTTAAATTGTTCTGAGTGTAGAAAAATATACTATTTAGATTTCTATGTTATGTCATGTGAATGAAAAGATTTCTTTACCAATTTAAGTAAATAGGTGTAATAACTTTATAAATTTATATAATAAGTAAACAAACTAGATGAAATTTTTTATTATAAAAGGTTTTTTAGAAAAACGCATTCATTATGTGCAAGTCTAAATATTTGTTCATGAGGTAAGCAATATAATAAATCTTGCTGTAAGGTAAGCAATAACAGCCCAAAAATATTTAATGTAGGATGTAAAATAAAAATTCCTATTTATAATCATATATATCAAAACTTTAAATTCTTGTATAAAACTAAATGCACTACAACAAAATAATAAATATGTTAATTAGTATTAGTTTTGAAAAAAATTAAAAATGTATAAAAATTAAATTTAGGAATCAAATAATTTTAATTAAATTGTATTAATTTATTATTATTAAGGAACAGTACATGCGAATTAAAATGATAGAAAAATCAAAATAATTGCTTCATAAATAAAGGTTTGGTGAATTTTCTTGCACACCCTTACAAAAATGAGGTAAGAATGTGGCATTCTTCGCAGACAAAACCTAACAGGCCTCTGGCACTTTTTGCGTGCAAAGTCTGGAATTGGCGTGGGTCTAAAATGGTTAATAAAGATATTAGTTCTCTACATGCCAATAAATATTATATTGTTAAAGAACAAATCTGATAAAAATAATGTGAAGAAAATTGAAAAACAATATTTCAAGTTTCTTTAACAATATTTATCAATATATATGTATGAAAAATGTTAAAACTTTCCTACTAATTTAAGCCAAAAACTGTTTTAAAAAAATGTGAGAAAATATGAAAGATCAAAATACACCTTATTTGTGGTTTCATTAATGGTTCTATGGCATGATTTACGCATATGAGTTGATAAAAAACCTCAGTTTTTTACCTAAGCTTGTCACATCCTCAAACTAATTAAATATAGCCTTGAATATGTGAAGGACAAGAAAATATTGGCTGCCTGGATTTTGTTTGGTAAATAGCAGAATATTTTAGTACCCATTATCTATACTTCCAGTTCGGAAGATTGTACATCTCTAGACGTTTTACTTGAATGATTTGAGGCATAAAAAGACAGAAATGACAAGCTTTAAGTCTAAAAATAAACTTCTGGATTTTGCTTATAAAGTCAACCAAACAATTTGAACTAAGGAAGGGATGTAGGGTACACGAGTAAAGGCAGTGTTTTAAGTTTTAAAAGAAAAACTTTTTTTGGCCAAAATAAATAAAATATTTCTCCAGTATAAATAAATAAGTTAAATTTTCTTTCCATGGTGTTATCAACAGTTCTTGAATATATGTCATGAACATAGTGGCATTAGACACAAACTTTTTAAATGAAGAGAAAAAGTAGTCATTAAATTCAAGGACAACACTCTTGACAGATATTCAACAAATGTTGCCGTGTGAAGCAAATTAAACTTTATTTTTGTATTGGAGAAATATTTGATTTATTTAGACAAAAAATTAAGTATATTAATATATATATATTTGTGTGTCGATTAATTGTTTTTAAATAATACAAACTTGTATACTAATAAGTTAGAATGGTCAAATTATCAGTGGTTTTTCAACCCTTTTCAGCCGACGCCTCCCATTTGGTAGATAATCAAATTACTCCCTAATCCCTCTAATTTTTGGATGATTATTAGCTGATTTTTAACATTATTATCCTAATTGTTTCACCAGGAAGATCATCACACCCGCCAGGTTGGGAACCATTGATCTATATGTTCCTACAAAGTAATCTGTTAATTTGTGAAACATGGAAGAGTAATACAAACTAAATCCATATAAAACTTAAACATTTGCAAGGCCCTGTAGTGATAAAAATTAGGGACTTCAAGAGGATTTAAGTGGTTTGGAGTCCACTAAAATCACAAGATTTCATGCATAAGTAGCCTAAGGCTGTCATCTACTTAAAAAAAAAATGTTAAATAGCAACTACCTCTTAGAAAACCTCCACAGCGTAAGGCCGCAATTGAGCCATACTGACTGAGTGGCCGCAGACTGTTGGCGAAGATAGTGCCAACTTTAGTGAATAAAGGGTGTCATGTGGTTAGCATAACAAACCTTCCAGCCATTAATCTCAGTTTTATAGACCTGAGCCACTACTTTTTCATTCAAGTAGCTCCTTGTTTGTCGGCATGAGACCGAGTTGACCTCGTTCTAGACCCACTAATTTATAGAAAATCTGGAAGAGCCGGGGATCAAACCCCGGACTTATGTATTTGTAGCCAGGCACTCTGACCACTAGACGCTGTATTTATTTTTAAATGCATGGTTAAAACTATACAATATTTGTGATGCACAAAATTGTAAAAAGAGTTGAGAATTAAACTTCTAACGAAAAATCTAAACATGATTCCATAAGTTAGAAATTACCAATTTTGTGGCCCCATATTTTAATTTTTTTTGTAAAAGCTCGATGCAACAAAATCAACAATTAATCTCTGAAAAACTATTATTTTGTATTTATTTTACTTTAATACAAGGCTAAATGATTGCCAAAATCACCAATTTATAAAATATTTTATTATTTTTGAATACGGTTTTATTAACATTTCACTTTTAAATATAGAGAATTTATTTTTTAGCATCGCCTCTTACTACTTGTTCAGGTTATACGCATCGACGGATTTTATTCAAACTTTGTATCAATATGTTATATGGTCATATACCTCCAAGCCAAATAATTATTCTAGACCTAGGTTTACTGTTGAATGATTTATGAAAATATGAAATTTTTTTGGAATTGGCTTTAACGATTTTGTTCAAAATATATATCTATAGATTGATTTACAGGATAAATTACACTCCTTATTTGATTTTCAGAGAAAAAAATTGATTCAAAGGTAGTTTACCAATTTATTTAAAAATTTGAATTTGTGTGATTATATATTTTTTTTCGCAAAGAAACATAAACAGTAAAATATATAAGTTTGAACTTATTTATGATTTATGCATGGATCTATTGCAGAAATTCAACTTAAAATATTTCAGGAACAAATATTACTCTATACTACTCGAACTGTGAAAAAAAAAATCTGTTTTCATTCAAACTCGACTCATCTTTTGCACAGCCCTAATTTTGTTTACATTGAACATGTGACATAATTACGTGTGTGAACAACTTGAGATGAATCCTCATATCACACACAATCTAAGACAAAATTGAATATCTAAATATCAAGCTAGATCCTGATTGGCCACCAACTAAATGTAAGGAAGCATTTACGATCCACTAAAGTCAAACCTACTAAAGGTTAACGAAAAGGTCAAGATATAAACCAAAATTAATAGGAAAATCATTTAAAAAATATGAGAATACAGCTACAATATTATTTAGCAGTTAAGCTTTATCCCTGCTAGAAACGTACAGAAATTATGCTATCCATAGTTATACACTTTTTTTTAAAACATACAATAAACATCAATACCTTAACAAACATTCTTCCAATTTTTTCAACTACAACAGTGATTTGGGAGAAAGGTCACTTTACAAAAATATCCCATTACAGACCCAATAAAACAACTTTACACAAGGGCTGGGGAGTCATCATGAGTCTGAAGCAATTTCGAGTGAAGTTGGAATCAGTAAAATTGTACAGACTTTGACTCCAGCTTCAAAATAAAAACTTATAATATTATAACAATATATGATAGCTATATAATTTTGATTTCATACTATATTTATTCTTTAGGACCAATATGTTATAATTTGGATTGTGGGATGTGTGTGGTTAACTTTTTCAATTCGAAGCAAGGTCGAGTTGAATAATAAGATATATTCCCAAAGCCAAACTGAAGTTTGAATATATAAAAAGATTTTTTTTAAATATTTGATAAAAATATTATACTTTATTTTAAAATAATAAAATAAGTTACCATCAAAAAATGTAATTTAATTATCTTAGATTTTTTATGCGAACACTAATTTGTTATGAAAATTACAGCAGAATTTTTTTTTTTTTTGTGAAGCTTTGTAATTGTTGAATTATTAAATCGGAGTCGAAGCGAAAGAATATACCGAGGCAAGTCGAGGTTTTCGAAGCTTTGCACACCCCCACATGATTGAAACTTGTATTCAAATATACCTTCAAAATGTCAAAGTAGTTTCTCAAGAGGTCATTTTTTTAGCATTTTACTGCAGTAAAATTGTTACTATGAATTAATATACTTTAACCATTTATGAAGGAGTCAAAGTCGGAAAGTATAAAAACAGAGGAGTCGGAGTCAAAGACTTGACATAGTGACTCCGAAGCTCTATTTTACATGGACAACTTTTATCTATACATTTTAAAGGCAAGTATTTTATGTGAAAAGGTGACTTCGGTTAAAACTATATGCAGTGTTTTATAGATGTAGTGCCGACCTAGTCATTATACCATGGTAATGTTCTGCTATTAAATCTATATTTTTAAAGTGCAGGTACTTTTTAACAAGTATAGTACATGATTTGTGCTTAAAAAATTATCTCACAAACCAAGAAATATGAATTTTCCCAGTATATGCAAAATCTCATTATTTTCACTGTTATCTATTAAATTCTTACCCGCCTCGATGGCGTAGTTGGCTAACGCGCCAGTTGTGTTGAGCTAGACCACCAAGGATGGGGAGATCGAGGTTCGAATCTCGGTCGGGTGAACTGGGGTGATTTTTCCTAAATGGTTTTCCACTCTCCCTCCTCACAATTGCGGGTTCACTTCCTCTAAATTCAACCTTCCCGATTCCTAATCCATTATTGTAATTAGTACTTAAGCGTATAACCCGAACGGGTATTAAGACGCGGTGCTAAATAAATAATTTATTAAATTCTTAACACAAGATTTTTTTCCTCAACGCTTCTTAGAACTCATTTGAATCAATACATCATTATAATCTTCGTACATACTTCATCTCCATCACTCTCTTCGGTGATGTTTCCTTTTACATCCTCATTACATGATCATACCATCTCAGTATTGCTTTCTCTACTATCTCATGTACTACCTGTACCCCAAATATTTACCGGACTTAATTCCTTATCCTGTTTCTCCTTGTGACAGATAACATGCTCTCATTAACTTAATTCCCATGGCCTCCACATTCTTTGTCTCTCTTACATTCAATGTCCATGTTTTTTCTGCAAATATGACTACATATGGTTATAAAGTATGCCCTTTACAGCACTTTTCTCCATAGCAGGTCTCTTACACACCTATATAACAACTCCTCCTATAGCCCTATTCTTATTAGATTCTTTCTACTCACACCCTTCGTTTCAATCATGCTTCAAAGATATTTTACATTCTGTACTTTTCTAAGCTCTACTCCAAGTGTATTATGAGCATTCGAACTCGGGGCATGTGATACTTTAAAAACTTTGGACTTCACTTTAAATATTCGTTAGATTCGACTTTGATTCAAAAGTAAAATTCCGGATTCGACAATTACAAATCTTCATCAATAAAAATATATGAAGCTAAAACATACACTTATGTAAATGTTTGTTTTATCTATACCAAAAATTAATTATTATTAGCACCGTGTCTTACTACCCATTCGGGTTATACGCACTTACGCTAATGTGTAATGGTAGGTTGATTGTGAGATGAAATGGAGGACCTACAGTTTAACGTGGAATCCGAACCACTTGTTATTAATACACGTCTTGTCAGAGGTGAAGGAAGGGTTTGGCAATCAGATAAATCTGTGCCGGGACGAAGGATTGAACCCCGGACCCCCAAGCACATAAGTCTGACACTTTACCCCTAGACCACCAGGTCACCGACCCCAACCAAAAATTAATGATTACTTGAAAAAAAAATCTAAAGTACTAATTGATAATTAGTTTGATTAGAGTGGAAACTAGTTTGCCAGATTGGCCAGTAATGATCAATCTTTTTTTCAAGAAGTAGTAGACCTTACCTCTTAGTCCAATGCAATATAAGTGGCAGCAATGAAAGTATGACCTGTGTGTTTTTTGTTGTTTTTTAAGTCATATTGTGTTCATGCCCTTTTATTTGTTTTTATCCACATTTATTGAACCTTATTCCAAATATAATAAAATACATGTTGTGAAAATAACTTAATTTATCAGCTTAAAATGAAATTTGCTAATCTTGTTTGATATTTAACATTTTGTAAAAAAAAATATTTAATACCTAAAGTTATATTGCTATGCAAGAAAAAGTATATTTTTCCAACTAAAAACATTTTTGTTTTAATATTGACTTCAAGAATATTTCAAATTATTCAATCTGACTTTGCTTCAAATTGAAAAAGTTGTCCTGACACACCCTTAATTCGAGCTATACTCTACAATTAAACTAATTTACAACACATTATGAGAAAAGTGAGTTTTATGGAAATGCACTAGATAAGGCAGGGTCGCACAAACTTTTTGTACATTTTACTAAACGGTTCCGGTCAACTAGAAAGAAATAACAATAAAATAATTATGCAAAAAGAACCCTCTGAGATGCCGAATAAGAGATCAGTATGAGAGTCAAACATACCACTACAGAGTTAATTCTGTCTGCTTCGTCATTAAAATTTACCTTTATTCCAACCATTATGCTTCTTCATTTATTTTATATTATCTATAAATAGTTAAATTTCTAGTAGTTCAACTCTTGCCATTTTAAATAGAAAAATACAACAAAAACAGACACAATATTCCTGTTCAAACCATTTCAAAACAGAAGACCTTAATATAACAAAGTGTGATTTGATTAAAATTGAATAAAATGTCCTTGTTTGTTTTAATAAATATTCATGAAGTGCACTGCAGAAATCTTATCAAACTTAAGGTAGTCCGACTTAATGTGTCGACGCCTACCAATTGAGCTAGCCAAGCTCTATTTATTATCAGTGAGCTAAAAACTATATAAAACTTACATTTCACTCTGATCCGGTTAAAAGTGTGTGAAAGTAGCTTATTAAATCCAACCAAGTGAATCCATACAACTATTTGGTTAGTAAGATTCAAAACAAAATTTCTGAATATTCAGCTAGTAAATTAATTACAAGAATCATGAAGTTTACAAGAGAAAAAGCACCTCTTTCTAAAACAGATGACTAGGTTAACTTGCTTAAAGTTACTAAACAACAAACTACGTGTACGAAAAAAAAGTGCCCGAGTGCCTTAAGCATGTTACATTACGTCCTTTAAATAAACATAACTATATAAAATGAAGCACAAATAAAATTAAGAACATTAACACACATTTACAAACACATCAAGCCTTTGACGCCAACACTAACATACATTTACAAAACAATTCAATATTTTGATACTTCAAGGCAATGAAATAGTGTTTGTAATATGTATTAGTTATTTTTCACGGTTATTTGAGCTTTATTTTTTACATCTCTCTCATGTTTATCTAAGAACAACAAAACTACAAACTCACATCCCTCATTCCCTTAAAGGATGTTAAAAGTTCAACAGTGAAACCCCACTCGAACAAATTGTTTGAGCGCCGATTTGAATATAGCAATAACTCGACTTTCGCCACATTGAGTTTTGTAGTTTCACTCTTTCATAGAGTTTCCAAAGTTAATTGCTTACTTTTTTTCTCTCTTTGCATTTCATTACCACTGCGCTCCATATTGTTTCTTTTATCCTTCAGTCTTTGAATAGATTTCATTCGGTGTGCACCGTAATTATATTTATTCTTAAGTTTATTTCTGTTAATCTATCTATTGCACACATTCTCAAGTGTTTTACGGTTAATTATATATGATTTTGGGGGCCCTAATGCATTTGCAAGACAAATAAATACTATGTTTCAACTTTTGTCGATTTTTGTGAATGCTCTGGTTCATAGCCCGTCGAAAGAGCGAGGTATTGCGCTATCCTCTATAAAGTAGAATCCTAATAATCATAATAGTAAGCACTATATTTTGACAAGTGAAACTATATTCAAATCTTTGAAGTGCAACAAATGTTTTATATTATGTATATCTGTGTCAAATTATGACATTAGATTATTCAGGGACCATACAAATAGGGTAGCCTGTACCACCATTCTCTCTATTTTAATAGGGATTCACCGTGCTAAGTATTCACCATCTGACCAATTAGATAACACAATGTTTTGAAATATCCTGTGGAACCGATTTTAGGCTACTTAGTTTTCAAGTTTCTCTTACGATTCATATAACTAAGGGGTGTGCAAAGCTCCGAAAAGTTTTGACGACTTCCGATTCAAAAAGTAAAATACAAAACGATGTTCAATTTTTGTCATCATGTGCTTTTGTGTGTATCACAAATTAATGTTCACATGACAGGAAAATTAAAATAATCAAATTACATATTGTGATAACGTCATTTATCAGTTTTTAGGACAAAACATGTTAATCGTGATTGTAATATAACATTTTGTAAATGATATTTAATATCTAACGTTATAGAGTTATGCAAAATATGTTGGTTTCTTACCCGCCATTAAGATCTCTTTTAAATATTCGGACTTCGAATAGACTTCGGGACTTATTTCATTTTATTAAATTTGAATCCGCTTCAAATTGAAAAAGTGGACTTCACACACCCCTACATATCATAGAAGGGAATTTTAAAAAATTGAAGCAATCACCCTTCAGCCTGAGGCTGCAAATGACTGTTTACCAGTACCTGTACTTCTTAATGCAGTTGTTACCGAGGTCAACAACTATTACATGGCGGTCACTGGTTACGGCCATACCGCTGGGTCTCTTCAGCTTGGATTCGTGCGAATCGATAGTGGAGACCAGTGAACCATCATCTAACCCAAGCACTTGGACATAATTTCTGTTCTTCTCAGAGCGAGTCGCAATTATGCGATTGTTTCCATCCACAACGACACCTCCATACCTTCCCTTACCTGGACAAATGATTTTTTTTGGATATCAACATAAATTTTGTTCACGAAAGGAAAAAATCAAAGTCTTAGAACATGACACTATATTTTTAATCAATTCATTTCAATATAATATATAATATTTAATATGTTGGAAATGTAGAAAAATAAACATAAGTAAAAACTAAGACAAACACATATTTACAAACTCTTACTTTGATGCTCTTATTGCATCTACCTCAGTACGTAGTAGGACTAAGAGATGCGATAAGAGCATCGAAATATTAAAGTGTGTGTAGATGTGTGTTAGTGATTTTACTTTTATTTGTGTTTTATTTTTATATCATTCTATAATTATATTTACTATGTATATTATAATCAGTTATTTCAAAATAAATGTGTGGAAAAGAAAAACATTAAGAGTTTTAACAATAAAAGTGAGTGTATGACGACTAGGTGTATGGATGTTGTTGAAGCGAAGGGAGTATGCAAGGAGAGAGAAGCGTAGATAAAGATAGTAAGGTAACGGCATGATTAGGTATGTGTGTGTGTGCGTGTGTAAGCGTGTATGTATGTATGTATGTGACTGAAAGTTTGAGGAATAATATGTTTTTATGTCAATATTAAGTGTTTTAGTATATTTTCAAGACAAATCAACTCCCAATAAAATAATCTAGAATCCTATGAATAAGAAGGAGTGTGCGAAGCTTTGAAATGTCAAATCCAAAGTCAAAGATATTCTCGCCTACACTTCAACAATCCTCACAATAGCCTTCACACCTTTGGAACATTTCGAAAGAAGGAAAAAACTTTGATATATTATAGTCGGATTTTAAAGACCTCATTAAATGTGATATATTTCAACACATAATAGCTTCCAAACAGTATTTTAACAGTGACTAGTAATTAAATCTTTAACATAAGGATGTGCGAAACTCTAAAATATCCTGATTGAGATGAGAAAAAAATACCTCAATTTCATCTCGAACAGTTAAAAATAAATCCTGAAAATTCGAACAATTTGAAAAAAAATATGAAAAAGTGAGTTTCTTAACCTCGGCTTTGCTTTGCATGTTTCATTCAAGCTTTGATTCATATTCAAGAAAAGTGCCCCCCGTACCATCATTTCTTTTTTATCGTATCTTAGTAACTGTTTGGGTTGTACCAGATACATTTATTATGCTAATGGATTAGAGATAAGGTAGAATTTATTAAGATGTACCCACATGTGCATGAGGAAGAGTAAGAAATCACTTAGAAAAACCACCCTTGTACTGAGATTCGAATCCGAGATTTTCCTGTCACCCAAAATCCAGTCCAACAAGACAGTGACACACCAGAGCAGAGCACACAACCACCGATGTGTGGTCATGTCCACTCAATCTCCAAGAGTTTCCAAAGTTAATCAAAACTAACCTTTACCCTCACCAAACAGTTGTTGTATGAAATCTCCCTTCGCTGAAAAAACTTGGATTCGAGAATCCGCCACAACAATTTCTCCACCAGGTCCAACGGTGACAGAAGAGATCAGGTTGAAGCAACCTCTGTGACTACCCCTTCTGCCAACCTTAAAACACAAAATAGCTCCAATATTATCAATAAAGTTCAAAGCAAATATATGTAGTAGCTTTGAAGTTAAAAAAAGTTACTCAATTTGATTAAGAAATATATAATTACTTCGAGGAGTGTTTTGTTACTAAATATATCTTTAAGAATATTTGATTCCACTATTAAGAAGGGTAGCCAACCTCAAACAAGGCAGTAAGAAAAATCTCTTTTCACTTTTTGAGATACATTTTATTACACTCGTACATGGAAGAAGGTCCAGGACATGTGGATAAAAACCAATAATAGGGTTCAAATACAATATGGCTTTTACAATGTAAATAAGAACACAGTTCACTCTTTACATTGCTGCCAATGGACAAAGAGGTAATGTTTGCCTCGTTAAGAAAGTGTATTGTTACCGCCCAATACCTCAACCTAAGTTTCATTCTATCGGGGCTCCTAAGGAGGGAGTGTGAAACATGTAAAGCAACTTCCTAAAAGAGGAAAACAAAATTTAGAAGAAAGTAAAAATAAATTTGTAAGGAATGATAGGACACATAGAGATGAACATGTAAAAGGTAATTGGTAGCAATGTAAAGGATGAACTGTGTTGTTCTTTTTATTGTATTATTATTATTTGCACCGCGTCTTACTACCCATTCGGGTTACATGCACTTACGCTAATGTGCAATGGTAGGGTGATTGTGAGATTGAAATGGAGGACCTACAGTTTAACGTGGAATCCGAACCACGGTGGAGGCCTGGCATTCCACACATTCACAAGTTGTGATTGATACATTTCTTGTCAGAGGTGAAGGAAGGGTTTGGTGATCAGATAAATCTGTGCCGGGACCAAGGATTGAATCCCGGATCCCCAGCACCTTTTTATTGTAAAAACCATATTGTTCTCATTCCCTTTTATAAATTTATATTAAACTTGGTGACCTGGTGGTCTAGGGGTAAGGTGTCAGACTTATGTACTTGGGGTCCGAGGTTCAATCCTCGGTACCGGCAAAGATTTATCTGATTGCCAAACCCTTCCTTCACCTCTGACAAGACGTGTATTAATCACAACTTGTGAATGTGTAGAATGCCAGGCCTTTTCATCTCACAATCACCCTACCAGTACACATTAGCGTAAGTGCGTATAACCCGAACGGGTAGTAAGACGCGGCGCTAATAATAATATATTAATCTTTCCTGTACCTTCTTCTATTTATAACTAATTTAGATTAAAATCTCACCTGAAAGAGAATTTTACCGTCAGCATCAAAAACAAATACACAGCTCAAGCCATTATCAGCCACCAAGATATGCCCGTAACTTTTATCCACGGCCACGTCGATAGGTTCCTGGAAAGCATTGTGCGAGAACTGTGAAATCGTCTCTCCTTCGTGGGACAGCTCTGTGATAGTTTTTGTCCTCCAGTTCACCACGACGAGTCCGTTACTGGAGACCGCGATTCCAGTGCAACTTCTCCCCGCTAAACCCTCGTTCTCAATGTGCTTGACAAACTGCAAATCATAGGTCAGCTCTTTTATCCTGGAGTTCCCCGTGTCCACCACATACACCGTACCTTCCTCATCGTCGATTGCTATCGCCACAGGCTGCAAGAACTCGTCCTTACCGGAACCCCTGCATCCATACACTGCAACAGGGTTGTTGTGTTCTGTCACATCAAAGAACAGGGGGCAATCTTTGATGGGCCTTTCTAAAACTGACACTTTCATAACATATTTCCCCGGCGACGTAGGTCGGAACGTAATGTTGTATGTCCCATCATCGCAATCTTCGATGTTTGTGCTTAGAGCTTGTGACTGAGAATCTCGTCCCTAACATGGGTATGACCTCCACCGAGACGGGATCGCCACCGGTCGTCCGAAGATCCCCGTGGTAGTCCACCGTGTGTAGCACAGCCGTTGTCTCTAGCTGCGCCACTGCCGAGTCCAAGAGTGTGGCTGTACAGAGACTGGGGAAGGTGGTGCTGGTACGGACACGTCCAAGGCGGGACAGAGACGCCTCCAGCTCGGACTGGCTCTTGTTATGAGTGAAGTCACAGGTTAGGAAGGCGTTCTCGCGGGGCTCGCCAAGCGTACTCGCCGCGTCCAGTTTCTCTCCGAGGCAAGCGATCCTCTGTGTGATATTGCGGACCTCTACCTGGTATTGCAGTCCCTCGCACTCCCTCTCCACCTGGGACAGTTTAATATTGATCCATCCAAACAACTATCGAAATTGCATTTTATTTAACTCTACATGGATATTCATAGACACTGGCAACAAATTTGTTTGATTTAACAAGGGATGGGATCCTCGAATCCCTAAAATCCTTAGGGATATTCTAGATTCAAGGATTTAAGATCTGAGAAAACATTTTCTTTAAATTTTAAATTGGAATTAATTTTTGAGCACTAATACTGCTTAATGGTAGATTAGCTCAAACATAATTATAGGAATATTTTAACAATCAGACCCAAGAACATTTATTTAACACTTAATCATATGTATGAGTGTTGTAATGACTGCATTTTAGCAAAAAATGTTAACATTTAGTTACTATTACTATTTTATATTCCTCTTTCCTCTTATGTCCATATTTTTTTACAAGATTTACTACACTCTTGCAACAGAATGGATTGGCAATGACAAGATCAAAGTTCAAATCCCTGCCGAAATGGATTCTTTTCTGAATATTTCCCACTCCACCTCCATGCAATATACAGGTACATTTCTTCTACATTCTGCCTTTCTCACTCCTAGGCTATTAGTATAATTATGTGAATAGCCTAAACAGATATAAATAAACGGGAAATAAATCACCATTTAAATATTATTTATTATTATTATTATTATTATCACTCAGTCTTACTACCCGTTCGGGTTATACCCACTCACGCTAATGTGTAATGGTAGGGTGATTGTGAGATGAAATGGAGGACCTACAGTTTAACGTGGGATCCGAACCACGGTGGAGGCCTGGCATTCCTCACATTCACAAGTTGTGATTAATACACGTCTTGTCAGAGCTGAAGGAAGGGTTTGGTAATCAGATAAATCTGTACCGGGACCGAGGATTGAACCCCGGACCCCCAGCACAGAAGTCTGACACTTTACCCCTAGACCGCCAGGTCACCCTATATTGCAGTATTTAAAGTGTACTTTCTGAACTGATCAATTATATCAGCCCACGACAATTTCTATGAGCGAGAGCAAAAGGGCCTTCCAATTTTGCCGGGAAAAGTATTTTTACATACCTTCTAGGGTTCTTTTACATGCCACAACCGTCATGGGACTGACGGCTTTACTTCCCCAACAAAGGATGTTGTGCTATAGAGTTTTATCACTCAAGAAAAATCCGTTGACCCTGACTTGGTTTGAACACGTGAATATCGGGTCCTGAGACGAGCACTTTAACCCAAGACCATCAAGGTCAATGTCATTTCAGTACTTTGTTAAAAAGTGCACCCTTATTCTGTGCAAAGGTATTAAAAACTTAGGAACTTCTGATAAAGAAGAGGTTGAGGTCGAACTTGTGTGCTTTTAGAATCTCAATTAACCACACCTTTGTCTTCTCCCCTTCAATGAGTGTTAGCTGCTCCTCCAACACCTTCCTCTTCTCGTCCCTCGCTTGACCGACGGCGGACACCATCTCCTGGCGACGCCTCTCTACTGAAGCAGACACCTCTTGGAACGTCCTGTTCACCTGGTCCAGGCAGTGCTCAGTCGCAAGGTCCAGCCGCCGCAGCTCTTGACTCACTGTGTCTTGAGCCTGAGACAGCTGATGCCAAATACACTCTGTCACACGAAAATATCAACCAGAGCCAGAACAAAATATGTACATTCGTCCCTGTTTAGAGCTATTTTCATTTCATCATCATTATCATCATTATTTGACATTTCCAACTTTGCGGGTCACCTGGTACATCCTCTTCTATTCCTGCTGATCTTTAATAATTGATACCTATTTTGCTTACTAGGAAAGCAAAAATTTAAATAAAATAAATTAAAATTTCATTTCAAAAAAATTGACATAATTTGAAGAAACATTAACCTTATTAGCTTTTTAGAACCTCTCCAATGTTCTCATTTAAATTTATGAACCGATTCTGTAAATGTTTATAGTTAAATAAATTTTTAAAATAAGGTAATTTTTATTAAAATGAAGTGCCTGATATAAAGGACTATTTTGATAGAATAAATTAAGTAAAGTTAATTTACCTTTATTATATTTAATAGAATTAAACTATTTCATAAAATATCAAAAATGTTAGTGCGTCATACACTAAAATATAGGAAACTAAGCTAAATTTAAGCTAATAAGTTCATACCCCATAAAAGAATTAAATACTATTCTTTTTTTCTAATGCAAATAAATCCTATAAAAATTATAATTTTTAATCACCCTTGTGAATGTGGTGCTGGAGGAGAATATAGTGGATAAAGTGGACATTCTAAGACAAGTCGATTTAAATATAATACTGCAAGTAATTTTTTAGAGGGGTCAAATGGATGGGTCACATTATGAAAAGAAAAGTATTGAGTGATGTCATAGAAGGCAAAGTGAAAGTGATAAAGGGACCATAAAGACCACAATGCAGCTGATGGATGACCTCAAACAAGGAAAGATGAGGTTTCAGGTTTTAAAAAAAGGACACTGTTTTTAGGACATGGTGGAGGACTCAAATCTAGACAAGACACAGGACCAGTCAAAATATAGCACACGTTATATATATATATATATATATATATATATATATATATATATATATAGTGTTTAAACTCTATATAGTTATCTAAGTAGTGTATGTGTGTATGAACATACAAGAGAACAAATGAACTTTATGTGCTTGTTGCCCCAAACAACAAAGCTGAGAGTCCTCGGCATCTTCTATACTATTTGGGTATATAATATTTTATTTACTGATTTGCGGTATTTAACATGCACTTTCTGAACCGACTGATTATATCAGCGCACAAGAGTTTCTATGAGCGAGAGAGAAAGGGTCTACCAATTTTTGCCAGGAAAGATATTTTCACATACCTGCCCGAGTTCTTTTACATGCCACAATTTACATGGAACCGACGACTTTACCTCCCCTCCAAAGGAAGCACCATTGAACCTAGCTGGGTTTGAACACACCAACGTCAGGTCCTGAGACGAGCACTTTACCCCAAAATCACCAAAGTCTAAATTCTAAAGTATATAATAATGAGTGTTTATTTAAGTTAGGGGTCTGCTAGCTCAATTATTATGAATCGATCTGGAGTGAGCTTCTTAGATAAGGGCCTTTGTATTTTGAAAATTATCTCAAAAAAAATCTAAAAGTTCCAAAAATTTAACCAAATGACTTTTCCCCGTCACACTGAATTCCTTGATTTTTCTATGTTTCCCTCGTTTTCCAGCTGCATATCAACTCTGTAAAAGTACACACACTAAGGCAACCTTAATTAAGAGTTATTTCAAAATCTATAAGAGTGTAGTTATGTTTAATTTCTCACAAACCTTTGATATGCATTCATTGGCTTTGTAAAGCAATATTTCCGACATGCGTTTGATGGCGATGGAAAACGGTATGATGGTGTGTTCTCCGCTGGTAGCCGTAGTCGAGTGACTTCCTCCCGTACACAAGGTACAGAAGACAGTGTCGCACGTCTCACAGAACAATAGCTCCTGCAAACAACACAGAGAATAAGAATGTTTGTGAATTGCATATAGGCCTATATTTATATACATATAATTATATAAAAAACACCTCAAAATTCACAAACTTTCAGATAGTCTGAATTACAATAAATCATTTTTATTATGAGCTTATTATAAGCTTGTTAATTTAATTGATTATTTACTTAATATTTCACATATCATGTTCTAATTTCTGTTAACTATTTCTATTTTTAATGTTTAACTTTTTAAATTTATAATTAAATTAACATATTTCTATACAATAATTTACAATCACATTGGATAGTGTAACATCACTGAAACGTGTCGTCGTCATTTGAAGATTAAAGCTTACCTATATCAAATAAGAAGAAGGGAATAAAAAATAATAACCAAGGAGATAAAACGTTATCATTTATTATTCCTTATCAAATAAGTATGAAATTATTAAAAAAATGTATTTTTAGTAGTTTTTTTCTTTCAAAAACTAGAAAGTTTCTTATTTTTAACACTTTTTTTAAACTAAAAATTTCCTGTGTCTTACTTGATCCCCCCCCCTCAAGAACTAAAAATTATCTGTATTTTTCCAGTCTCTGCATCACATCAACTCTCAAGATAAGAAAACATAAAATAGTTTGGAATGTACTGACCTGGTTGAGGTGCACTGAACACTTGGGGATGACCTCCCTCCTTTGTCTGGACATGAGATCGAGAAGCTGGTTGACCAGGAAGGAGGGGGGTAGAGCACTCACCCCTCCCCGGGGGATGTTGATCAACTCGCGGCAGATGGGGCAGCGGAACGAGCCGGTGTCCCTGGTCTGAGAGGCCGCGATGCGTGTCAAGCAGTGCAGGCAGACGGTGTGTGAACAAGGCAGGAGTTTGGGAGTGTGCTCGCTGCCGTCGTACATGCCTGCCAACATAACACCAGTCATGCAGCCAGGTCAAGATTAGCAGTCAAGCTTCTCTTACAACCACCACTATACTTCAGAGCTTTCCTTTTTTATTTTATCATACGTGGCATAAAAGGTAAGAGGAATCTTGGGGACAATTGTAATGGAAAGTTAACTCGTTAAACCTAACTTGCCAAACTTTATACGGGCTTACCTCGCTAATACAGCAGATTAGGTTTAACCACCGTAAAACAAATCACAGCCTGTTTTTCCCTTACCAGAGCATGTAACCCTATTTAAAACCCTATTTACTGTATAATTTATTAAGTGTGCGATAGCTTTAGAACCGGCTTTGGTGGCTGCATGATCTATGGCGTCACTCTCCTGTTAGACGAGACTATTGATTATAGAGAAATCAGGGTCCAAATTCCAGTCGGGTATACTGAGGTTATTTTTTTCAAAATAGTTTTCCACTCTCCCTTCATGCAAATGCGGCTATACTTCCTTTAAATTATCTCTCTCATCTCTCACACATTAGCATAATTAATGAATATGTATATAGCCTGCACAGGTAATAAGATAGTGTTAAAAAAAATAACAGACCTAAGAAACTGATGCAAAAATAAAAATGTCACAGTAACCTTAAACCACCTATATTACCAATGTACCTTTTTTTTTTCAGCACTCAGTCATGGTTCCTCTATTATCTTATGTACTCCCTGTAACCCAACTCTTTCCCAAATAGCTTCAATCCTAGCTTGCACTCTCGAAATAACTTGAAAGACTGCAACAAGAAATTTTTTTCCGGAAGCTTAACAATGTTAACCACCATCTCTTCCCCCTTCACCCACACCAAATACTTCTACTTACCTTACACTGACTAGTCATGAGTGTGGTTGTTGGGATTTAAAGTGAAAATAAACAGACTAAGTTTAAGTTTAGTTGTCACCAAACTATCGATCAAAGAGTCATTTTTGGTAGCTCACGTGGAATTTTTTTTTTTTGTGCAATAGTAATTTACATCACAACATCAGATGGTCTTACTGCTTTAAACATAAACATCAGCTGATATTGCATGCATGTGATGTTTATCATCATCATCATCATCTTGCGTTTCGAGATTATGATCGATTTATGACAGTTTCGAAATGGTTTGTTTCTGTACGTCTTGATGTGCAACTGTATTTTTTTTTTTTAGTTTGGTTATAATGAATGCAATTTTTAATTTGAGTAACTCACAGACAAATTTGAAATGATTAAAGTGCCTGACTTATCTCCTATTCTCACCGAGTTTAGTGGCCCGAGGTTTATTTCATTTTAAAAAAGAAGGTAAAAAAAAGGAACTATAATTTGTAAATGAATTTTTTTGTAAAGAACGTACTTTATAATACAGATCAATGGGTGTTACAATAAGTTAATATAACTTATCAAGGCTTACAAATTATAATTGTAGTTATAACTTAATTGTAGTATATAACTTATTGTAACACCCATTGATCTGTATTATAAAGTACGTTCCTTACAAAAATTTCATTTACATTTCTCCTTACTAAAGTTAAAATGAATATAACTACAATCATAATTTGTAAGCCTTGATAGAGGATGGACAACCACTGCGATTATGGAACCATCTCAAATATCAGAGAGAGATGATGTTGAAATATTAGTATATCTCGATCGACAGGTAGATCTCACAGAAATTTTCAGTTGATTGCATAAGAAAGCTATATCACTATTAAAATCTGATCTTTGAGTCTTTTCAACTTAAAAATATATTAAGTTCTTTAAAATAATATTAATTTAATATGAAAATGTACATTTTGTATTTTTTCATATAAATGTGGGGACATAAGTATTTGAGGTTCAAAGATTTTTTTGTTAGTATCGAGTCTTACTACCCATTTGGGTATATGCTTATGTACTAATTACACTAATGGGTTTGGGATGAGGAAGGCTGAATTTAGAGGGCGTGTACCCACATTTGTGTGGAGCAAGAGTGGAAAACCACCCTTCTGGACACTAGACCGGGATCGAAACACAATCTCCCAGTCATCAGCATTTAGTCTAGTGCAAGATTAGCGCCTTAGACCATGTGGCCACCGAAGGAGGTCTCAACTTTATTACATGAGTAGAGAAAATAAATAAAACACTAAGCCTACAGCAAAGAGACGCCATATAATTATTACATACACAAGCAAGTTCCGCAGGTGAGGAAGCTCTCGTTGAAATCTTCATAATTGATGGAGACAGTCTCCACCAGAGTTGAACTCATGCTCACCATTCTCTCTCCGAGACGAGTCCTAGAAACCCATCAGCGTAATCAAAATGGTTTACTCAACACATGATTTTGAAACTAAAAAGGAGGCACTTAATATTGGTATCACCAAAGTATTCATTTAAAAAAAGACAAAAATAATAGGCCTGTATGAATTGAAATATTCTCATAAAGTGCCTGCCTAATAACTTGATACACTGTATTTTACTTAAGCCAGCATAATTATAAATTTAACACTATCATTATACTTGCAAGGAAATTGTGAATTGAATGATTCTTGAATTATATTTAATAATTTATTTCAAATTATTTTACTCTTATTAAAATTTAGACAACTCACCATCATCAATATCAGTTATTGGATTCCCCACATTTTATTAAGTGTATGGTAACCAAGTATACATTTTGTGATTTTCTTTTTAAAAAAAAGCCTACAAGGAATTGTTCTTATATTTCATCCCCAAACGATTTCTTTCAAAAATATGGAATACATATTGGATAAAGTCAAAACACTTTAACTTGGAAATTGTTACAAATATATTTAAATCGAGACTAATGAACTAATTAAAACCCTGAGAACACAAGTAGATTTATTATTTGTATGACAGTAAATCAAAGTATCTATGATAGGTTGGTTGTTGCTTATTATGTTTAAGTCAATAAATACTAAAGTTAAAACGTCTCACTTTAACCCTTGCACTCACCTACTTGTACGACTTTAATCGAATATCCAGCGTCCTTTATAGTTTTATATATCAAATAGGTGGTTTGGTTTAATTAATAAAACACCTACAATCCCATTATAGTTGAAAAAATAAACATAAAACCTTACCACACAAAGAAGTGCGTTGGCCTCCGGAATATTATTCTTGGAACGCAACTCACGTCTATCGCTGTGTGTTTTTATCCTGCAGCCCACACACTGGCACGCGCAGCTATTTTCCATCAATATTTAGATATTTTAGTTTAGCGAGTTTCAGAAGATACCTTGCATTGTACAGAATTAGACGAATGGCATAGGGTACAACAATTAATTATTCAAGGGAAACAATACAAAACATATTATTGTAGAACCACTGACTGGACTCAACACAAGGAAGTGAAAATCGAATGTTTCTATCCTTGTTTGTGCTGTCAGTTTACTGTGTACAAAACACTTGAACCGTGACTTAGAAAATTCTCAACTACTTTCTCACGCCACAAAGAGCAGCACATACGAGACGATTCAGATTGAGGGTGCTCACTATTAAATGCGCATGCGCAAATATTTAAAAGAGGGACTATAAATGAGTTACGAATCTAGCACGCTGTAAGCTTTTAATGGCTCATACACACCAGCCTATCTAAATTTAAATTATCTATTCTTTATAATAGAAAACCTATATCTAATTGACTTTACAAATAATTTGTTAGAAATGTTAAATATTTCATATTTATTTTTGCGTTCCTAAATAAAATATTTACGCATGCGCATTTAACTCGCGACTCCAATAAGATAAATACCGATCATCCTCTGGCTAAAGTTAATTTTCAACACAATGCACACCAGCTGATTTGAAGCCATAGGTATAGTATACAATAGCATGCCAGAATAGCCATGCATCGAAGCCCTTATTGCGCCAAAATATGTAATAATATAGTTCAAATTTCGCCGCGATACATCTCTGTTATGGGAAACAATTTAGAATAGCCGGGAAAGGAATCATATGAGTATTCGTAGTATGACATTTTGTAGGTATGAGGACGTTAACTGTAATATTATCGTTAGAAAGAATATAAATTTAAAACAATAAAATAATATGTATGAAATATATATTTGACCAATATCTTTCCTTTACTTGGGCATACTAAACTATATTTAGTTATTTACAGTAACCAATAATAAAGTAAAATAAAAAGCTTCGATTGTGGGTTATTTATGTCATAACTTAGTTTTGGCCGCTAATAATGCTATCGACAAACCACAAATATATATAAAACAGAAACCAACGACTGACTATTATTGCACAAAGTAATTAATTTAAAAAAAAATAGCAGCGTGAAGGTGGAATAGATAAATAGAAAATAATGGGAGAAAAGCAAAATAAAAATAAAATATACCCAGATAGAGAAAATAAAACAAAGAGGGCATACAAAACATAAATGCAATAGACAAAGAGGAGCAGGTAAGTATTAATGATTGTAAATACAATCCACTGACAAGACAAAAGTGTTTTGCAACCTGAATGTAACACTGTTCTCAAATGACGTGCCAACAATAGAGGTCTGATGTAGATCGGCGTAGGGGAGTGAAGAGTCTACACATATGCTGCCTTGCAGTAATGTATCTCCATAAGGGTAGCTATACAGTATAGGAGAATTAATATATTATTTGAAAGAGAAAAAAAGCTAGTTAAAACCATGATTAATACATTATTGTTTCAGTTAAGCTTTTATTTTTCTCAAACCTCTTAGTTTTTTTAAAATATAATTTACTCAATTTTTACAAGTAATATTTGAGAATTCTATTTAATATTAATGTTAGATGGGGGAGCCACATTAAATTTATCAGCGAGAAAGCTGTGAGGTTACTAAATTTTACTATGATAAATCTAAGGAACCAAGTAGGAGAAGACTTTTGTAATTACAGTCAGCTCATTGTTGTCTTTGGGGGGGCCGTACCAATAAAGAGAATGCACACTCCTTTTACCCTGAAAGGTAGCAGTCTTACCTTGACAGATTGCATTATGGCTCTATTTTATAAGTTGCGCCATAGTGGAACTATACAAGGTAAGCTTGCTACCTTTCTGGTGAAGGCACAGTAGTTGGTCTTGAATAGTTGGTCGTGAAGGGGACTTAGGAAGGACAAAGAAAAATAGACGGGGGGAGGGTGGGGTGATAGTTGCATGACAAGAACTGGATTGGGATAATTTAGAAAATAGGTGGAAAAGGAAATGTATATGCTCTATGTTCAGGGCTGTGAGAGGGGAAGAGGGATGAGATTAAGTAAGAAAACTGAGTCAAAAATTAGTGAGAAGAGATAGAGGGGGCAATGATTGGAAACTATAAAGAAAAGCGTGTAGGATAAAAGTTTGGAAATGTTATTTTGTTGATAACTTTAAGGTGAAACTATAGGGGAAAGAATCTTACCAGCGAGTAAAATCCAATTTTAAAAAAATGCAAATATATTTTATAATAATACATTATTTGTAATAAGTTACCTACAAACACCAATAATGGCGTCTGCTATACAAGGAGAAATAATCATACTTTCATAATATATAGAGCTCTAACCGACCGTCTACGGTTACACTTGCAATAATGTTTTAAGTATATTTCAGAAAATATTTTAAATTTAACTGGTTATATTAAAAAAAAGTGTTTTAGATTGCAAATCTATTAATAGTTATGTCATATTTGTTATTAAAATATGTATAATTAACCTTTAATTTTAATAAACTACCAAACAAAATTTTAAAAATGCAGCATCAAATACCAAATAACTAAAATTCAAACTAACAAAAAATCCTCCTAATTTGTTGAAAAAATCGCACTTTGTATAGCAAATGCAATTATAGTAAGATTTTGGTATGAAGAAACAGAATAATGTATCGATAGTACTATTACATCAAAAATAGCAAAAGTGACAGTTGCAAATCACTTGCGTTGATGTATTAATACGCGAGAGTAGATCTAGTAAAGTTTATAGATGTCAGTTAAGGTTGTTCCTATGAAAGCTTCACTGTAGGATAGAATCTAGCCATTTGCACAAGACTTGAAGCCAAACGATGTTGTTGGACAACGATCACGCCCATGTCAGATCAAACTTTCAACAAGGATATTCAAAGATTATACCCTATCTACGGTAGGAAAGGTGGTAAAAGCTCTTTATTGGAAACAGTGGCTGAAAGTGACTAATGTCAACCTATTCGTAAACAATTATTTATTTGGTAAAACTATATCACCAATAAAAAGTGTTATCAAACGATTTGAATAGTACTTCCCTAAGGATTACTGTGCATCAGGCGTTTTGGTAACTTATTGAAAGAATTATTATTATTATTATTATTATTATTATTATTATTATTATTATTATTATTATTATTATTATTATTATTATTATTATTATTATTATTATTATTATTAGCACCG
>CABFWO010000815.1:78875-133722 GCA_902155825.1 Timema genevievae | reverse complement strand
TTATTATTATTATTATTAGCACCGCGTCTTACTACCCGTTCGGGTTATACGCACTTACGCTAATGTGTAATGGTAGGGTGATTGTGAGATGAAATGGAGGACCTACAGTTTAACGTGGAATCCGAACCACGGTGGAAGCCTGGCATTCCTCACATTCACAAGTTGTGATTAATACACGTCTTGTCAGAGGTGAAGGAAGGGTTTGGCTATCAGATAGATCTGTGCCGGGACCGGGGATTGAACCCCGGACCACCAGCACAGAAGTCTGACACCTTACCCCTAGACCACCAGGTCACCCTATTGAAAGAACAAAATAATTATGTTAATAATTTTTTTGTGGCAATAAAGATATGATATTACATGAAATAATAAATTAAAAAGTATTATATTCATAGTGGAATATTGCTATAATTTACCACCAAATAAATAAATAATTTTTTTTATAACTTAGATAAAGAGCTATATAAAATAGTAGTTTCAATATATTTTTTTAAACAGCGCATGAACACAACCGAAGACGGTTTTTATGACGATATTAACCACCCTTGTTTCGGCTGGTTTGCCATCTTAATTAATGAAGAGAAACCAGCATTTTAGAGGCTCTCGTTTGAAAAGCATTTTTAAGTGAGCCACTGACACCGTTTCCACAAAACAAAAAGTAACTTTCAAACGGTTATTTTTATAAGTTCATATTTAAATAATGTAAAAACTGTTAAAAGAAAGAAAAAGCAATCAAAAACAAATAACGTTTATTGTGAAAGTTTTGATTACCAAAAGTAAAAACAGCAAAACATAGTTTTGTAGGTCATATGGTTTGGTGAATGGATGGATACTTGTTAACTTTTCCTGGCGGTCACTTACCACCTCTCCTATTCTAGATAGGGTATACTTTGTTTTGAACAGGTCGTTTTGTAATTCTCCAATTGTTTTGAGAGTTCCACCACCAATCACACGATCATTGTTGTTACCATTGTTATATGTAATTATTACTAATTAAAAAGTATGAGGAACTATTTATTTATTTGTTTATTTTCAGCGTGCACAAATAAAAACAAAACAGGTAGGTACTTACAAAAATGAACAACAGCTCATTAGAGGAAATGATTGACAAGTTTTACCAACTGCCTCCTGATATTTTTTTTTCCTTGGGATGATTTGTTTTAAATTCGTACGTACGAATCTTCACAAGATTCAAATTTGTTCTTCCATAAATTTATATAAAAATGTTTGAATTTTACTAAACACTAAAACATTTTGCACAATTTCTTCCTTATTTGATTATATAACACAAAGTTATATTGTTTTTAATCTATAAGCTTTGTCATTTCTTTCACTATTTCATGGGATCATTATTTAAATTTAGAATTGATCAACAAAGGTGTTACTTGGAACGCCTGTGTAACTATGATTAAGAGTTAAAAACGAACTACTTGAATGTGAATTTCCAAGTTTTGGTATCAATATTTCGATTGTATGGTACACTTTATTTTTCAATAAATAAGTAGGGCGAAAATGGATTTATCGGATGAAAAACTCGAGTGTTTATTAAAATCCTTGCAGAACTCAGAGAACACAAGTGCCACTTTAATGAGAAAAACTGACAGATTAGTCTGGAAGTTTTGTGTGACTGGAAAACCCGTCAGCTGGTCGCCGCAGTCATAACACCAATCAAGCAAGCTTATCGATCGATAAGGGCGCAAACAACCGTTCACCGCGCATGCGCATAGACCGTGACGTCATATCTTATGTAGGAAAAACTAAACGCATGGTGTCAAAACAGGGGGGTCCTGCCAACGGGTTTTTTTCCATTGTTTATTCAGGTAACACGTTTTGGGTTATTAGTGCTCTTGGCCCACAAAAATGTATTTTTTCTTAAAGTGATCCTGGAACACCGAGATTTTTTTTGTTCACAATGTGGCTTCTTATTTCTTCCATGCAAATGCTGGTGCTTTTCTTAAAATATGTCCTTCCACATATTTCATTCCTTAAGTTTTTTAACGGTGGGCTATACGCTTGTGTACTAATTACGCTAGTTGGTTGAGGATGAGGAAGGTTGAATTTTGAAGAAGTGTACCTGCGTTTGCGTGGAAAAGAGAGATAGCGAGAGAGAAAGAGAGGGCGGAAAACCATTTAAGAAAAACCACCCTCAGTACACCCAACCGGGATACGAGCTCCAACCTCCGCGTCATCGTTAGTCTAGTCCATTGCGATACTGACGCCTTAGACCATGCAGCCACCAAAGCAGGTAACATGACTATTAGTTTGTACTTTAAGTTCATACGTTTTCACTAAGAGGACGAAGTTTAAGGAAACGCACCATCATTTGCATAAGGTGAGGTGTTGAGAGGAGCCACTTTTATTGAAACGTGTGTGTTTACGGAGTCTTACTATCCGTCCAGACTTTACGGATAGACTAAACTATAATCTAAAGGAAGTGTACCCACGTTTGCGTGAGGTGAGAGTGAAGAGACCATTTAGGGGAAAGAACAGTCTTAGTGCACCCAGTCTGGCTTCGAACCCTGACCTCCCCATCACCGTAAAACCTGACTAGACAAGGTTTATGCCTTAGCCTACGTACACAAATATCCAATCAGTAGATTAATCCTCAATAAATATAAAAATATTAGTTGCTATATATATATATAACTATATATATATATATATATAACTGTCTGTAAATCTAATAGTAGATGCACATTCACTGTTTCTTTATTAGCTTTTTTTACAATAAAATATCGTCAAACACCTAAGAGTCCTGTATCTGTTTCAATGTACAATCACCGTCCGCCTTTAAATAAAAATAGATAAATTAGATATGTTAAGATCTCCACCTAGAGGGTCGACCTGGTGGTTTAGGGGTAATTGTGTCAGACCTCTGTGCTGGGGGTCCGGGTTTCAATCCTCGGTCACGGCACGGATTTATCCGATTGCCAAACCCTTCCTTCAACTCGTGAATGTGAGGAACGCCAGGCCTCCACCGTGGTTCGGATTCCACGTTTAACTGTGGGTCCTCCATTTCGTCTCATAATCATCCTACCATTACAAATGAGCATAAGTGCGGGTAGTAAGACGCGGTGCTAATAATAATAATGATCTACCCAGAGGTCTGCTCAAGGAGATCAGCTGTATTGATTGTTAACTTAAATATTACATTGTAACCTTTATATTAAAAGTGTAAATTGTAAAAAAAAAAAAAAATTGTAAACTTAAACTGTAATATACTTCAAACTCAAAGATCCAGTGCAACCGGATCTTTAGACTCAAAGTCTAGTATAAATCTGACATTTTTATAATTTTGTTGTTTCATGTAAAAATATCTAGTTTCTTCCCCTTTCATTTATAGATTTTATTGTGCATATTTTGTAAAATAGCCTTCCTGTTTAGTGAAAGTGATGTTGCTTGTAGATCTGTTTCCTGTGTCACGTGCAACAATATTGCTCACTTGCACAAATGGAACGGAGGGATTGTTTTCGATTTACCAATAGTAGGAAACAGGAAGGGAGGGGGGGGGGAACAAACAAAAAAACTTTAATGGTTTATTTTTATTTTGTAAACAAAAGACACATTCACCAAGTATAAACAAATGTTTCATGAATTATATACGATTAAGAGCGTGCATCATAGCAGACCCAACTCAGCTCCCGGCTCGCGCGAGGTATGGAAGAAGTTAAAGGGAAAAGAAAATACCAAGATATGACAGAAATGTGTGCAGTACATTCGTATTTGAATGATTACTCGAAATTTTCCGCGGTGACGATGGGGGACAAAGCGACAAAGTTTCTTGTTAATGGTAACAGTATGTCCCTATTATGACAGAATTACGATTTGTTCACAGTACTTAGCTGTGAAGCCATTCTAAAATGGACAAAAAACGGTCTTTTCAATGCAGTTTTTATCCAATTATAATTTAATATTTCACAATGTTCAGCATTATGAACTTTTATTAACTCTTTATCTCCATTAAGGTTTAGTCAGAAATGATCCAAGTGCAATAGTGTTGGTGTAAATTTACGATTTCTAGCCGGCTGTTTCTCAGAGTTGATTGTTATGTGATGCACGCTCTTAAGGTTTGGTTTCACACCAAGACTAAAATAACTTTGTAAACGTGTAACGAGTACTTTTATATCTTAAGGGATCCGCCTACCTAAACGCTGATATGTGTTACAGACGTCCAAAGAAATCCCTCGTTATTTTAAAAAGGGTTTTGTTATTTCAAAATATATTTCACGTCAAAATGAAGTTTAAAACTATCAACATGTTACTGTTGTATTAGAAACCTTTTTTTTTTTAAATTTGATAACAAAAAAATAAATGCGTGAAAATAACCTGTTTATAACAAAGACTCGACGCAAAATGTCACAACTCTGAGATTAAGGCGTGGATGTAGGAAACACGAGTTAACGGCGATGTTTTTACTGTTTTTATGGCAAAACTTTTTTTTGCCAAAATAAATCTAATATTGATCCAGTAGAAATATAGAGTTTAATTTTCTTCACATGGTGATATCAACAGTTGTTGAATATCTGTCAAGAGTGTAGCGGCATTAGACGAGAAACTTTTTAAATAAAGAGAAAAAGATGTCATTAAATTCCAGGACACCCTTGACAGATATTCAACAACTGTTGATACCACCTTGTGAAGAAAATTATATTGTGTTTCTACTTGAGAATTATTTTATTTTATTTGTCCATAAAGAATGTTTTGTTTTTAAAACTGCAAAAACACTTACCTTAGTTCGTGTTTACTACATCTCCACCTTAAAGAAAATGGCTAGAAACATATAGTTCTAGTCCTAGTTTTCCTCACACAAAATAAAGTAATTTTTTTTAACGGAACCACAACAGATCATTTTAAGATAATAGAGGATTGTTTCAGGGGCTTTGAAGCTTCAGAGCTACTATCCACAATCCACATAAGAAAATGTTTACGTAAATTCTGTCCCGAAGATTTTATGAACCCAAGCTTCTGTGCAAATTCCTTTCCGTTTTAAATTTAAAAAAACTTTATGTTGACGTAACTCCGTTGGTCTAAAATGTGTAATAAATTTGTAGGTAAAAATATTCCGAAATTGATGTAATTTATTTTCTCAAAATTGTATCTGTACCTTTAAAAAAAGTTTAAATTTTTTTTTAACCTTAAGTAACTTTCTCGGTGAATATAGATGCTCTAAGAGGACAATAAAAACTGATATTGTGTGGAATTTTCTGTTTTTTATATGAAATATGTATGCTCGCTTATTCTTTTTTTGTTAAAAAAAGTGAAGTTTATACAAACAAATCGTGATAAAGAAGCAGTCATCAAAGATTTGTATAAACAATACAAAAAATCGTTTTTTGCACTTTGTTATTGAAATTACTACCTTTATAGGTTTGATCTCTTTAATCGAGTCGTAAAATGTGGTCATGTGTAAATCAATGTTTGAAATGTAACGAAATTGTTTTCATTATTACATTTAATTTGCTATTATTTATTATATTATTTATCTAAGGGAGAATATGGGAAGGACGAAATTTTCATAGCACCCTTATAAAGAAGGAATGCAATTTACATCAGAGCTTATAAGGATGAGACAGAATTTACACAAAAAAAAATTCAAACTGTACATAATTTACCAAAACCAATAAGAAATATCGTAGGTTGAAGATATTTCCTTCTAAGTAGGCGGTGCCCTTAAAGGCGATTTTTAATATATGAGCTTTATTTTGACATTTAAGACTGTCAGTTAATTTGAGAGTTCAATAAATGGTAACGCACATAATTATATAATAACACTGTTTATAAAATTATAAAATGGCATTGAAGTATTGTACTGTCCCGTTTAACATAATAAGATATATTGAAAATGGCATTCTAGAGTAAAGGTGAGTCCTAAAGTTCATTTGTTCATTATATATTTGTATTGAAACAATTATTTAGAGTATTTCAGCTATAAAATTTATTATTCCTTGACAAGTATTTTATTAATTTTAACCAGTTCTTCCAACATAACATTTTTTACATAACAGGAATATGAAAAAAGGAGTGAAATGATTATATACAAATGATAGTTGAACAATGGTATTTACAGCTTAGATCATGGTCGAATAATTATTATGAGTTGATGTATGCGTTAAAACGAGTGCTATAAGTGTTTAAAAAGACTTAATTTCCAAGCTGTGTTCGATTTTATTATTTTTACGCTCTAGTTGGAACATTTTATTTTTTTGAAAATTCCTAAAAAAGAATTTACTGTTTGAAACAGTTTATGTAAAACTCCGTTTGGTTGCGTTTGGACATTTGTTCCTTTGTTGATACCTTGAGTTTTTGTGGTATCCCCGTTGCTTTCTTCTTGGGTGGTAAATGAATCCTTCTCTCTGTTGGTTTCTGTGTTTTCACCATCATCCGTGGTGACGTCTGCTTTGCTTTCAAATCTAGAATATCTAGCGTTATTTTCAACAAGATTGCCTTCTTTGTTGTTTCCTGAGGGTTCTTTAACAACTAAATCTTCAAGTACAACCGACGGAAATGATTGGATCATTTTCAAATGATTTTCGAATTCTTTTTCTGGATCGGTTTCTGCTTTAACTTCATTTTTGGGAGCTCCTTTCTCATTTGCTGACTCACTTTCAGGACTTGTTAAGATTTCCGCGTTTTGAAAATTATTCTTATATTCTTCTGACGCCCTTTGAGCTATACTTGGTTGTTCTATTAGAAAATCCACATAACCATCTAGTTTCCCTTGTAATGACTCGTCTTTTCTTAAGACTTTAGTGAGGTCTGCAACTTCTTTTATCACTTCTTTTTCAAACTTTTTAATTTGGGGTCTTGAAATGCTTTCATGCAAATGACCGACGCTGGTTGGGTGGTGAGGCTTCTTTTTCGAGTGAACTAAATTTTGACTTTCATCTGATGTTATATAATTGAATATATCATCTTCCTCATCATCCTCATCATCATCTTCAAACAAAGCCATGACAGGTTTAATAAAATCACTGCTGAGCAATTTTTTTCTATAATCTTCAATTTCCATGAAAGAATCCTTTGATTCTCTCACCATTTTATCATCAAAGAGCATCTTATTCTCACTTCCCACATTATTAGATGATTCCCGCGATTTATATCCCATTTGATCATTAATTTGTGTATTTTTAAAAATCCTGTCATCACCAATCTTACTCAACTCAGATTTGTCTTGTACCTCGAATAATTTGCCATTAAACTTAGGATTTATCCTAGGATTATCGCTATCATCATCGCTTATGGGATTGATATACGTGTTTTTGGTATCTTTTTTTATTCTATCCGCAATCCCCGAATCATCGACCATTAATATGTCTTCGTCTAAGTCCTCATCAAATTGCTGGAGAGTAGGTGAACGCTTCGCTCTGTAAGGAGCGCGAACTTGATTAGATATCACCAACGCTGATTTTTCATCGTTATCTTCGTCTAATATACGGTAATTTACGTTTCGCCCACCACCGTCATCGTTTAAGTCACCTTCAGACTCTTTGCCTTTCATCGTTCTCATCAGATTTTCAAGTTCCTCTTCTTCATCTTTATTTAATGACTGTAAAAATCTTTTCAGGACTTCCCGGTTCTTATGTTCTCGTGCCCCACTATGTTGATAGCTGTTTTCACCAGGGAAGACAAACACATCATTTCCCATATACAATTTAGGGTCATCTATAACTAACATGTCATCATCGTAAGTTGGCATTACAATTTTGTCATCATCGTAAGTTGGCATTACAATTTTGTCATCATCGTAAGTAGGCGTAATGATTTTACTATCTTCATATAAATTGCGGTCATCTACTTCCATTATATAAGGGGAAAATTGGTCACTCAGAAAGATGTCGTCTTCGATTGCGTAATCGGGCCATTTTTCATTGCCATCCCTATTCATTAAATATACTTGCCTCCCACCTCTGTAAGGTAGAGTATCATGCAGTAAGCCTTCGCGGCGTACTGTAACTAAATCAGGATTATAGTCTTCTTCTAGAAACATGTCCGGAGACAAAAATATCTCTCTTTCTATTCTTTCGAAAACATCTCCCATGTCTTCGAAACTGAATAAGTAGTCTGCTTCATCTTCTGTTAGGGGTAGTGTACGACCAACATTCTTAGACCCCGATCTGTGATGTTCACCATCTAATGTAAGCTCCTGTGTCTGCTTGTGATCCTGTTTATCAAGATCATTCGCATTAATTTTATCTGATGATGTTCCGATGTTCTGATTAGTTTCCATAAGTAGTCCTTTCCCACTATTGTTGTCACTTAAATGAATTGTATATGGTTCGTCATTATAATTAAATCGATCACTTTTTTCTCTCGTCTCTTTTTCCTGATACATTTTCTCAGGGTCGGACATTCTTTTATTAATCCCTTCAGAAAACGATTTAATCGTGTCTACTAAAGTGGCCTGTGATTGTATTGTCTTGTTTTCATGTGTTTCCAATTTCAAAGTAGAAATTATTGAAGGAACTGTTTCGTGATTGGTAGATAATTTTTCCTCACCCATTTCAGATGAAGAAAGTTGTTGAGATAGCTCAAGCCCAGTAAATACTTTGTTTCTTGGTATGTCAGGTTTGTTGGATTTCATAGTAAGTATGTTATCATTAGTTCCATCTTTTCTAAACTTATCTGAAAATTCATTTATATTTGTCAACTTATTTGTAGTTTCTTGTCTTTGTCCACCCGGATTAATGATTTCACGCTTTTTATTCACCCCCCCAAAATCTTTTCCATAAAGTCTAGCCATAAAGTTTTCTCGATGTTTCTTCAAAGCATTGATCCTCTCTTCCCTTTTCTTAAGGTATGATACCGTTGGCACTCTTTTAATAGGTTGGATTGTCTGGGTAATTCCTTTCAGGCCATTTTGAAATGGTTTAAATATTTCTGAGTTTAAAACATCAACTTTTGTATCTTCAGGGCTCTTTTCTTGAGTTTGAGCAGTAGGTGCGGTTTCTTCCATTTTGTCAACTGTATCAAGGGGCGGTTCTAATTCTATTTGATCTTGGGTACCATCCTCATTACGTTTCAAATTCGTATGGTCTTTTATTTCTCCAATTTCTTTATTTGAATCGTCGATAATGTCAATAGAATTTAGTTTTTCAGGCTCGTCTCTAGGTAGTGGATTGTCAGTTAGAATTGTTTGAGGAGGCTCACTGGCAGGATTCTCTTCTATGATTGAACTTGGAGATTGTTTTTCATTGGGGATTGATAGAGCAATTCGGTTCATTTCATTTAGATCGTTTTCATTTGGGATGGTTTCTTTTCCATCCAGCACATCCTCACGGTTCTTCCTGATGGGCGATACTTCGTTCTCAACATCAACCATAGAAGATGGGTTGATATGGTCAGGTTTGTTGCTATAACTTAACTGATCAGATGGAGTTGTAGTGTATTCTACTTGCCCTGAGTTGGCAACGTGATAATCTTCATTGTAATTTGCTACTGTGTCACTTTCAAAATTTGTCAAGGTATCCATATCCTCGGGTTGAACTAAAGAGGGAGTTTTAGGCTCAGTCTCTGAAGCTTCTTCTGTTCTGGTTTCATTAATTACTGGAGTGTTAATATCTTTGTTATTTTGGTGCTCTTCTCCATCTGTAAGTTTGTGTTGATCATAATAATTATTGTAAGGGTTTGATTCTTGAATCGTATCAGTATTACCCATATTTTCGGTGTTTTCTGGTGTACTTATTACTAGTGGACTGGTATCATCTTGGCTATTTTCACCTGGCTGATTTTCACCTAGCTGATTTTCACCTGCATCAGCCGGCGGCTCTCTCGGTAATCTTCCCGTTTCAAGGTGGTCTGCACTGATCATATCATTACTAAATAGTTGTTCATTATGTTTTTCTTCAAGTTGCGAGTTTTCAAGTTGTGGAAAAGTTACAGGACTCTCTGGTAAAGGTGAACTTGTCTCAATAGGGATATCCTGTATTGAAGTTATTTCTTCCAACAATGGTTTTACAGTAGCTTCATCTAACGGCATATAATCCAAGCTACCTAAACCTACTTGATGATTTTCATCTACTTGCTCTTCAAACATAGCTTTATCATCAATATTCTTCATTCCAAATTCACTTTGGTCATTGAATTGTGAAGAATCAAAATTGCTTTCACCAATGTTGTTTTGTACTACTTCTGTTTCTGAGACCAATATCTGGTTTTCGGGTATTGAATCCTTTGCTTCCACGCTGGAATGAAACATATCCAGGTTTCGGATGCTCCTTTCATTGTCTTCATCCAGGGTTTGCTTCGCTTCTTCTTTACCATAAGTAACAGGTGACTCGGGAAGTTTTTCTTCTAGTGTGCGTTCTATAACAGATTCGTCAGCTAATTGTTCTTTTTGTGTATATCGCTGGCTATCGTCTTCAAACAGGGAAACATGCTTTTTGATAAAAATTTCATCTATTTGTTCTTTTTTACGTTTGTTTCTTAGAAGGAGTTCGTAAGTTGGATTCATGTTTTCATCGAACGCAAAGTAATACACAGGATCTATTTGTGATTCAGGTGTTCGTTTTATTTTCTTGTTGTTAAAACTGTTTTCATCAGAACTAAGTGTACTTGATTCTGTCAAAGGCCCACTTTCTTCTGAAAGTGTGAATTTTCGCTCCTCTGGATAAAAGCTTGTTTCATTGGAGTATTCAAAGTTTGGCTCTAAAATATCATCAATGTCGACTTGTAAAATATTTTTTGAATAGACGCTACTTTTTTCCAGCGAGCTTTTTTCTTCTTTCTCTTCGTCACTGTAACTTGTTTTATTTTTGAGTGCTTCATCTACTTTCTCGAACACTTCTCTTTTGTTTCTTGCTCTTTTATTATTCTGTGATGAAGCTTTTCTTATGAAAGCTTCTTCTTGTTCATCATATGACTTTGGGATTTCTACCTTCCTCATTTCAGGAGCATACTTTTGTGTCGTTTCTATAAAATCTTCAGTATATGACTCGTCGCTACTTTTCTTGATTCTATATCTAGCACTAGCGTGATCTGAAGAATCTAAATATGATTTGCCTGTGTCGTATGTCAACGCTCTTTCTCCTATTCTTCTAGGGTCTTCTTGGTTTTCACGCTCCTTTGAGGAACGCACATATTTAACAGTTACTTCCTTTTTAGCCTTTCCATCTTTACTTTTCAAATCAGTGTCTTCGTAAATTTGTTTTATATTAAACGGATCTTCACTTTCAACGAACTTAATATATGCCATTTCATCGTTTTGTTTTGGTGTTTGTCTTGTTTTTACATCTTTACCATGTCTTCTCCTGTCACCGTCTGCGTTACTCTTTCTTACTTGCACAGTTTCATCTCCCTTTGAAAGCTCATCCCTACTATTTTTGTCATCTCTTATTGTTCTCGTAGTTGCACTATTAGTTTGATTTTTCGAACTCTTTGTATTCATTTTAGCGTTGATTAGGTGTTGAATCTCTTTTTCTACATATTCGTTTACTATACTCGCTTGTGCCCTTTTAACCTTTCCGGTATTCTCTTGTGTGTCTCTGGCTAGTTCTTTTTCTAATTTTATATCATCAAACTGTCCACTCAAACTGCTTTCTTGTTCTGATGAGTCTTCTACTAAAATAATTCTGATCTTTTTACCTTTGGTTTTAACGTTTTGACTCAGTTTAGTTTCTGGTTCTTGGTCCTCATTTTCAAAATAAATATTACTGTTTTTTTCATCATGGACAGGTCCACTGACAATCTTTATTCTATCAGTTTTTCTAACATTTGAACTTTGATCTTCATGGTCAGGTCTTGGTTTTTTGCTCGTATGTCTATGTATTGAATCACCATCCTTTTGAAGACTATCATCAAACGGTGATTTCTCAACGTTCTTAGTTTCACTATGACTTTGATGGCTCCTTGTTTTGAAATTTTGATTTTTATTTACTTCCCCACCATGCTTTTCAATGTCTAGATTTTCTATTTTATGTGCAATATTTTGTTCTCTGTCCTCCCTGTTATGCGTTTGAGGCGTCACATGGGGATGATAGTTTCTTTTTTCTCGACTTGCTCCATCATTATGATACTCATCTACTGATTCTGCTCCTATATTCTCCGAACTTGTTATAATAACTTGAGAACTGAGAGGCGTTGTTCGTTCATTTGCTATCTTACTCTCATTTTCCGCTTTTTCGAAATTCACTTCGTAGACCACCGTCCCTAAATCATGATCTGCGGGTATCTCATCCATAGACACGTCATTCAGAGCGTCCGCTTCCCATAGCTCTCCATAATTCATGTGTTGGGTTGTAACATCGGGCTGTTTAAGGGGCTCGAAAAATTCTCCAGGACCGTAGAGATAGCGTCCTTCCTCATAATCGGAAACCACACTTTCATCATCATTGTCAACCTTTTCGCGCGGGTAGGGTCTATCATCTTCGGTGTCGATGTAGTCGTAATCATTGTTCCCACCTTCTTCGTCAGAATCTTTACCAGTTTTCAAGAAGACGTCACCCTGAGGGAAATCATCCTCATCTAGGTCGGGGTTTCCAAAGTAATCCTCTTCACTGCTGTGATAGCGATTGGGGTCAAACAGAGATGCCTGTATTATCGTCAGGTCATCTCCTTGCCCTTTGTTGCCACCAGCCTTCCTCCTGTGCTTGTGCTTGTTGGAGTCGTCTCCCTCCTTCCTCTTTTTGTGGTGAGGGTGGGCTTTGTTCTTGTTTCCGTTGTGGTCGGGGTTGTAAAGGCTTACTTCCATCCCCGGGATTACGTACGGCCCATTTTCCGAAGGGGTGTACCGCTTGAACCGTTTCGGAATTAACCTTTCACCCATTTCCCCCGACAGGTTTTCTTTATCTTCACTTACTTCTGCGATCCCTCCCGCCTTTGTCGCGTAATCTATTTCCCCTCCAGTTGAAAGAAGCGGCTTTGACTTTAAGTACAATTTGCGTTTGGACTTCTTGGACTCTCCTTCGACACCTCCTATATCTGCCTGCGTCCCTGATACTGACGCCATATCAAAGTGATCGACTCTCGGACCGGGAGGCGGCGGCGAGGTGCAAGGTCTCGCCTTCGCACCTGGGACCACCCAGAATACGATGGAATATGCTGGCAGAGTGACGGTGTGAGATGGATCCAGTTGCAGGATGGACGGCGACAGCACCGGGAGTCTCCCGTCCGAATCCAGTTCCAGGTGTTTGCCGTTCAGAAGAACCTTCCTGTATCAAAATTCAATATAATAAGTTGTGGCGTGTGGGTGCTGGGTATTGTCTTGAATAAAGGTAGAGCAAATATATTTGTGGTGATTTTATTTTAGTCATTCTAAGAGGGTACGTTAGAATAATTCTTAAATATTACGTTTAATTCTTTATAGCTACCAGTGTCGTGGCATGGAATGTTGCCAGGTACGCGCAGCTTGTCTAAAATGTACACGCCTTTTACGCTGAACGGTACTTTGATGGATTACACAATGGTTGTATCTTACACACAACGCCATAGTGGAAACATGGAAGGTAAGCTTGCTAGCTTTCTGGGTAAACGAAACGAAGGGCACCTAAGATTTGTCCCCATCACTCAATATAACGCTCAATGGCCAGGAATCGACGAAAATACACCCCCATGTGAGATATGTAAAACAAAGCCTACGTATAATTGACCAAACGGGGACAGAGATGGGTCGAAGACATGCCAGGTACAGTCTTAACAACCTCTCCTGGAAAAACTCCACGACACGCCACTGACAACTATCATTATAAGCTCGATATAATTAGCTGATTAAAGATTCAGCTTTTGCTTTTATCGATTTTTTATATATACATTACTGTTTCCCGTCTCTAGCTTGGGTCAGTTTTTTATTCAAGCCATATATTTTTCACTACCGGATTGCTAGGCCTGTCGTAGCTTCATATGCCTTATTATCTAACTTAAGACTAGGATAGGCACAGCATCCCGGCCGTTAATTCATCACTGTGAAAGGGTAAACCCACATTTCACCAATGTTAGATTTTTCGGCCATGCCAGGAATCGAACTCGGGAACCTTAGCTCAATAGACAGTTATGCTACCGACTGAGCTAAGGTGTTGGACCTTGTATCAAATTAAAAACACATATCATATGTACTGTAATTGTAAAAGTTAGGAAGCAGACATCATCACACATAAAGTTTTTGCCTTTAGAAATTTTCACCCATTGGTGACTGTTTAGTTTAGGCACGAATTTTTTTTTTAAATATTTAATTTGTTCAAGTTTAACAAGTTGTTGAATACAAACTATGAAAAAAAAGTATCAAAAAAATTAACATTTAAAAAAAAGCATTGGCATAGTTTTTACCTAGTTTTAAAATTAGAAAAAGCTACCAGTATTTCACTTAACTTATGTCTACAGTTTGTTGTTTAGTAGAATTTGATGTTCTTAACCATGTTCATCATGATTGTCAAAGAGTTATATTTCAGGCGGTGACCAACCATTTCGGATATACTCTGGTTTAAATCCTGGTGGTGTATTTTTTTTACTAATTATATTCAACGTGCACTTTCTAGCCTAGATGATTATATTAGCACATTTGTAGTTAAAAACATAATTTTATTTTAAAAAAAAGTCTCTTGGTTATAAATGAATCATTGTGAAAGATAAGTAAAGTAGCCCCATGGCTTATTTGGTGCTGACTGACAGTTCACAGCTGACTTCTGACACTCAACATTTGGGTATATACCTACATATTGACTGTCAGAAGTGACAGCTGCTAAACACATGTTTTTGCAGATCATATGGTTCGGCGTAGGGATACATAATTTGGTCTGGTAGCTTTTCAGAGCTGTCAGCTGCCAGTCAGCACCAAAGAAGCCATGGGGCTACTGTAGCTAGTTTAAAAAGGGATTAATTTTTCTCTCATGCCAGGATTTGAACCCGGGATCTTCAGCTGAGTAGGTGGATGTGTTACCTGCTGAAATAAGTATTATCCAGGTGATGCGAGGACGAGAGACGTACAGCCCATTAAAAAAATACTCTTAATGTTTGTAGTATATTATTTCTGGACACCTCATCTTACTACCCGTCCGGTCTACACGTATATTGATTCCATACGGCAGGGATGAGAAAGGTAAAATTTAGAGGAAGTGTAGCTGCATTAGCACGGAATGTAGGGTGGGAAACCAAACCATAATAAATCATATCAGTATGTCAAGCTGGAGATTCAAACATCGACCTTCCCCAACGAAGGAAAACCAGAAAAAACAAAACTAACACCTTTGTCACCTTTGCGGATTCGTCATATCAATCTTGTCTGACCTGGTTTGGCACTGACGAGGATTTTGGGGTTCGAATACCAGCTGGGTATACAGAGGGCCCTTCCCTTTCCCTTCTTTAAATGATTTCCTAGTCTCTACGCAAACGCGGGTACATATATTCTAATTTATAGCCCATTAAAGTGATTAAATTTCAGATAACTTGGTTGGGTGATAAGACTCAAACCTACTTCGGTGGCCGCATGGTCTAAGACGCTTCTTTCTCAATAGACTAGACTACCGATGACAGGTAGATCAAGGTTCAAATCTCGTTGGGATGTACTGAGGATTTTTTTCTTAAAAAAAAATTTCCACGCAAATGTAGGTACACTTCCTTTAAATATAACTTTTCTAATCCTTAAAATCATTAGTGTGATTAGTACATTAGGGTATAACCCAAACGGGTAGTAGGACGAAACCCGCCTCGGTGGCGTAGTTAGTTAGCTAACGCACCAGTCGTGTTGAGCTCGACCGCCGAGGACGGGGAGATCGAGGTTCGAATCTCGGTCGGGTGAACTAGGGGTGGTTTTTCCTAAATTTAGCGTAATTAGTACTTAAGCGTATAACCCGAATGGGTAGTAAGACGCGGTGCTAAAATAGTAGGACGAAGTACTAAAAAAAACTCAGCGCTACTAAACCTATTTACATAAACACATCGACTATACCCCAGACCGTCAATCTAACACTTTGTGAAATGGGGGCAAACCCTACTTCCCAACGTACAGTCAGCTGAGCCAAGTTGTGGAACACCGCAACTCACCGTGATCTGAGCGGATCTCCTCCTCCGACGCCCGCCGTCACGACGTACTGATGCACCTCTCCTTCAGCCTGGCCACCCCACGCCTCTGCCTTCACGACGACCCGGACGGCGCTGTCCATCAGGTTGACGCCGAAGAGCGCGACCGCCCCGAGCTCGTAACCGACTGTACCGCAGGGGTGTTCCACAGTGTTGGCGCAGTGGGCGTACAGGTGTAGGTGGGTCTTGTTGCCCCGGCTGAGCTGTGTAGCGAGGACTGAGCGGCCAATCAGCATCTTGTGTAACACCGACACCCAATAGTCCTGGGAACAACACATACACTGTACAGACACACGCTGTGCATAAGCTCGATTCTCCATTGGAGAGATGGTAACTGACAGCCAGCAGATGCAAACATTGGTTGAAAGTCAATAATGTGGGAATACATCATTATATCACGCCGTTTGCCGATGACGGGGAGATCCGGGTTCGATACCGGCCGGGTGCACTGAGGGTGTTTTTTACTAAATGGTTTTTCACCCAACTTCCTTGCAAATACTGGTACATTTTTTCTAAATTAAACCTTCTTAATCCCTAACCCATTAGTGTAATTAGAACTTAGGCTTACAACCCGAACGGCTAGTAAGACGCGGTGCTAAGATTTAAAAACAAACACTCCGTTACCTAATGGGGAAGGCAAGAAACTGTGCATATAGCTCAAAAAACAACTCCGTACTTAGTCCATCCTCACTAACTTTCTCCACTCTTCCCTATCCTTGCATACTACTTCGCTTCAACAACATCCATACACAGAGTCACACATGCTCTTTTATTCTTAAAACTATTAATGTTTCTCTTTTTTCACACATTCGTCTACAACATTTAGCCACGTCTTACATGGCCTACCACTTACTTTTGATCCAAACCCTCTACCTTCATAAATTTTCTTTGTCACTCGATCCACACTCGTCCTTTTAACACGCCCAAACCAACGTAAAACGCTTCTTTCACATTGAACTATTGGATTTCCTTTCAAACATCACTCCTTCAGCAACCAATCATTACTGACTCAGTCCGTACGAGTAGTTAATAAACGCTTCTAATTTTACTTTCCTAAGGATTAAGATCGGCTTTTTTGTAACTTATTAAAATAACAAACAAATACATAAATAAAAAATAATAAAACTATTGTTTTATTGTTTAGTGGTTGTGGCAACAAGAGAGTGCTTGAAATAATACATTAAAAAAAAGTATTATTTTTACATTTCTATCTTCTTATAGGTCTAACTGGACACCAAAATAAATAACGGTTTTTTTAATAAATAAATAGCCGTTACAAAATATTAGTTTCAAAATAAAACCTTTTAATTTTGTAAACAGATGCGCATAAATACAACCGAACATCGTTTATATGACGTCACCAACGGCCCTCAATTAGTTTGTTCCACCATCTTAATTTGTGAAGAGAACGCAGCCTTTAAGGAGCTCTCGTTTGTAACGCATTTTTAAGTTAACCACATACGTCGCTTCAAAAAAAAATGTCCAAAATATTATTTTTGTATGCTCATGTTTCGATAATCTAAAAAAAAAAAATTAAAAAATTGTTTGTTATGAAAGTTTTGACTGTCAAAAGTGACAGCAACTCATTATTATGGTCTTGTGGTGTAGATCACATGGTTTATTGATGGATACATGAAAGTAGATCCGGTAACTTTTGTTAGCTCTCACCACCACTACGGTGGGGAATGGACTATACCCAGGGGTGTAGGAAGGGGGTGCGGAAGGGTCGGGTATAAGTGGTCTTCAAACTGGAGCAGGCAGCTGATTAATTAGGGACACTCAAACAAAAATTTAGTAGTGCTAACTTTTTAATTTCCTCTAAGCTAACCTAATTAGAAACTAATATAAGACAAAATGGCGCTCTTTGGCCCAAACCCAGAATTTGTCTCATACTTACCGGTTCTGGATGTATGAGGCCCTGGTCACTGGGTTGCCTCATGATGACCTCTGCTCCAAGTCTCGCTGCTGACCCCAGTCTCCGGGCCCAGATCAATGCGTCTTTGAATGTCCCATCAGATCTCTTCTCATTCGACTCGACTGAGGGACACACAACATTAAGTTCATAGCTACATTTAATTACATTAATGAGTTATGGATGAGAAAGGTAGAACTGTTTAGGAAATCTCCCCATATTGCGTGACGGCAGAGCTAGAATTAATTAAGAAAAAAAAATTACCATCAATATACCCTGCCAGGATTCGAACCCCAAACTCCTTACTAACTGCAGGACATACCAGAAAAGTTGGACGCTTTAGTACACGTATTAACTGACGAGGGCTATTCTATTGTTACAAAAGTAAATCTAAGTTCAAACAATTGATGAAGTTTTAGAGTTTTTATAAATAAAAAAAGTCAATAAAAATGAAAAAGTTGTACTGTACCTATAACAATGAAAGTATTATAACAATTCCCACAACAATGTTTATTTCAAAATCATGAAGGCCCCCCCTACAGTTAATTTCAGAACACGAAATGAGGTTTTAACAATAGCGTCAAATGTTTCAAATAATAAATATAAAATTATAGGTACAGCCTCAAATAATTAATCATTAGCTGTCCCAGTATTCATATGTTTTATATTACAAATTTTCATTTTCAAAACATGTTTAAATACCAAACCAATTTCGAATCATCGCGTAATGTTACCAATTTTGTTTTGTTTATAAATACACATTTCACGACTGGATGAAAATTTTAGCCGATAGAAAATCTGCTGTTTAATTTTCGACAAAAACTAAATGAATGATTATTAACAATCAAACAATTCTTATAAAAACCCACAAAAATAATCCAATACATTTGTTCAATCGTTAGCACGTCTGATCTTCATAGTAATCGCAAAGGTCCTAGATTCATTTTATATCATTGAGAGGAATGTATCAATATTAAATGGGGTTTATTACTTATCTTTAACTAAACGGTTTTATAATATAATGATATTAAATAGCAAGGTTCATCTACTATGAGATCATACTATATCGGCCATTTTGGTTTGTCACGCTCGACACATGTCTAATGTTCTAGTTAATAAAAGGGAGAGCTTTCAATCTGTGTTATACTCCCTCAAATTATTATATTTGTTTAAATTTATATTTTTATAGTAGCTAATCAAATCGCGTACTTTAATATTTAAATAGTTAAGTAAAATATAAAATCACTTGAAAATAATGGCACTTTTTGGGGTATTGGGGGTTAGTGGCGGCACCACGTCCCATCCGGGTTTTCAGAATATTACACTAATGGGGTTGAGTAGGAAGTTAGAATCAAGATAAATGTACCCGCATTTGCTTGGAGGGAGATTATGAAACAGTTTATAAATAAACTCCCTCATTACGCTTTACTGGGATTCAAACTACGATCGCCCCTTCATCGGCAATCTAGGCTATTGCGAGAGTGACGCCTTAGACTATGCGACTACTGATTGGGGTAGACTAATAGCATTTACAAGTTTATTTTGGAGGGATATAAAAACGAGAGTTAAGGCTGATACACACAGAATGCTAAGCTAAGCTAAGCTAAGCAATGGTCCCTTTTTTCCCCCCGAATTCAGTGTTGTTTCTTTCTGATCTGCTCCAGTGAAGTTTAGTTATGATGGCGTTCTCACAAATGTCTTGTTTGAGTCCAGATGATAGTACTGAGGAAGAAAAGATGCTGCTGTTAGCAGCTGTTTTGGAAGATGAAGAAAATGTATGAGGTGGAGGTTTGACTTGTCCAATTAACGCTTCCACTTTAATATAAAAACATTTATTAAGTATAAAACCTAAATAGAATATTACTTAAATACACGAGAAACAAACTGAAAACAAAACTTCAACACTTATTTAGTTATTTTCAGCAAACCAGCACTGCGTCTGTTCAACACGGAGCCCAAGTTGCGTTATGCGCATGCGCATGCGCAACGTAAGATGGCTCAAGATGGGAGGTGGAAAAATTGCCCGGCCAGCAATCTGAAAAAACATAGCGTGGCGTAGCAAGGCATAGCTTAACTTAGCTTTCTGTGTGAACCAACACATTTAAATACATGGTCCGCTATTTTTCTAAAGAGTTAGCAGAGCAAATATTAGCTTAGCTTAGCGTTCTGTGTGAATCGGCCTTTAAGCAAACCGCCAACCGACATAGCCGCCTGACCTTCTGATAGAAATACCTTGATTAGAATGCGTTGAAAACAATCCACTCAATATGTTCTAAATACAAAATAGTAGCTCACCAATCCAAAGAGGTTTCCTTGAAGCGAAGCGGCTAGTGGATTTAGAAAAAGTGTCTATGTCCCAATCCAAACTGTCCGATGTCTCAGTCATCTCATCGGAGGTCACATTAATCTGTTTGTTAAAATTCCTGGAAAATACATAAGACAACAATGCGGAAGTGTGAACAATTAAACAGTATGATCCTATATCATACCTTTGTGAGTACTCTATAAAATAAAACCCATTAAGTAAAATGATTGTAGTCTATAAAATAAGAAATATATACAGTACCTTAGTGAAATTTCGAAATTACATTGTTGTTTGATGAGAATCATTAACATGAAAGTTGTTACAACATAATATTATAGACACACTCAATTTTTTAATATCTATTGTATAGACATATTGGATGAATAGTTATAGATTATTAATTAAATTTAAAAGGATAGATTAGTACTGTTAGTTTTAAAATGTAATCCAATATTATCTGTGCCTTTTTGTTTAAAAATCTTATCGGGGATATTAGGCTTTGTGTGAATGTCAGAATTTTTTTGTTTTGTTATGTAACACTACAAAAATAAATTATTATTCACAATCGATTCTACAAGAGTATGGGTATGCCAATATTGAGATTAATTGTTTGAAACATTCTTAAATACATTCTAAAGAATTTACAAAAAAAACAACAGATGCTGAGATTCTGGCACACATCAAAAAGCTTGTAAAACAACGTAAAAAATTTAAATAAACAATAGGAATGGAATAAGAAAATGAGGAATATAAAATGTGCCTTAGGGAAATTCCCAATATACATTGTTGTTTGATGAGAATCATGCTTCGTGGAATCTGTGACAGCGCATAGGTTTATTTTACAGAAATATTAGAGAAACAAGTGAATATATTCATAATATTGGAAATATTGGCTACGATTCTTACCGTTAATTTAAAAATGCAAGTCACTATTCACTGTGTTTGAAGTCTAAAAATACAAAAATACTATCTTTTAAGCATTGTAATCTTCTAATCTTTTTTTTTTTAACGTGCAAGTGAGTACGTACGGATGCCAGGTTAGACCAGAAAGGACGCTACCAGCTTCATGAAGATAGTCCTTTAAGAAGTTTATATCTTCCGTGTTCCTGAATTTAGTGATGTCTGGACCCAGGACCAGGGAATGTTGGAAGCGAGGGAAGGTAGATAGCAGTTCTCGCAATGTTGCCACATCTCGACCCAGCTGGATTGCAGAGATGTCGTCGGTCAGATCCTGAAGCTCTGAAACAATGGAGGGCAGTTGGTAAAACTTACTGAGAACAACAATGTAGGAAAAGTTGATCCAGCCACATGTGTGAACGTTAGATGTCATTTGACTACTAGGTTGCTTTATAATAATTTATGCATCTTGTGGCGAGGTAGTGAACAACGTGTCAAATACGTAAGTTTTATTTCAGGGTTAATCTGATGCTATAGTTTAACTTTCTCTCGTCAACAATATAGTAGTTTGAAACGTAACACATATTTACCCTCAATCTATCCAAATTTATAGGATTTACGTCTTACATATAGAATATTTCTATAATTTGATTTGAAACCATCCTAAGCTTTGCTATACAGGGGACAGGGCCGTATTTATACTTGTAGAAAAGAGCCTACAAAGTCGCATACGGTTTTGGTATCTCATATTTCGCGATACATTTGTTCACTAATAAGTAATTAATCATTTCCGCACGTCCAATATAGCCTCTGCCTTAAAACATGAGTGAAGAATGACCCTGGGTATGGGGTGATCCCTAGATAGCTCAGTGGTAAGGGTATTGGCGTGCTAAGCCAAAGGTTCCGGGTTCGATTCCCGTGTCCAGGGGTCGTTTTTTCATTTAAAGAATAATGTAGAAAGAGGTTTACACTAGATACCATCTCTGAGGTAACTGCACGGCTACTATTGGGAAACAGCGTTGTCGTTTTCTTGTTTTTGTGTTCCCTCAAATATTAGACAAGTTTCGCAACGCAGGTTTATCAATGTTGCCAGTATCTTCTTCTTACCCCAGCACACAACTTTCCGGCATAATCGAGAGCGAGGAGATTTGGCAACAATTAACTGAGAGAGAGCGAAGAGAACGTTTTTTTCTCCATAAGAGCTGCAGTTACCTCAGAGGTGATATTGCTTGTAGTAAATAAATCCAAATCAATAATTAATGTGATATTTGCTTCATAAAAATGAACTTATTGATAGGATACACAAAGTCAATTTTTCATGAGAAAGGCCCCTTATCTGACAGCTAGAAAAGTCAATGGATCTACTTTCACATATTAACACGTCAAACTATATTATCTGCAGGTGTCACTTTTGATGGATACTATCCCCACCAATAAAGTAACACTAGGGACACGTTATCATTGTTGGCAAAAAATTAATTTTTATTTTTTAAAGGACCTTCCTATGAAAATCGGAATGTAGCTTTGGTCAAGTGTAAGAAAAGACCAAGGCTCGCCGAACTTGAGGACGTGAAATCTAACAACTTGTTACCGTATCCTAGCTGCCAGCCGAGGTTGTAACCCATTTTGTCGGAGAAGGCGACCAGTCCCCGGGCGTCGGTAGGGTCCCAGCTGTCCCCGTCCCTCTGCAAGATGTTGAGACACACCACGAGGTCCAGACCCGTGTCCCGGGCGAACTGGTTCACGACAATCCAGTGTGGTACTGGAGAGACAAACAAACGCGATGTTGGATGGGGCACTAAATATTGGGTAAATTGTTAACTGCAATCCACTGGGGCTTTGGCAATATATGAGGTGCTAGATGTTGAATGATGGTTCACGACAATCAAATGTGCTACTGGACAGGCAAATAATCGTGCGGTTAAATGGGGTACTAAATGTGGGATAATGGTTCACGACAATCCACTGTGGTATTGGTGTCAGACAAACAGACCTGGGGTTAGATGGGGCACTAAATGTGGGATAATGGTTCACGACAATCCACTGTGGTATTGGGTCAGACAAGCTGACCTAGGGTTAGATGGGACACTAAATGTTGGATAAATAGTTAACTGCAATCCACCGGGGCTCGGGATAGAACAACAAACGTGGGGTCAGATGGGGCATTAAATGGGCAAATGGATACCAACAGTGCCATGAATTCTTATCTCTGTATTTTTGAATACATTTATTATGTACTAAATCACCATCTTAAGTTTAGTATCCATCATTGACTACTGATCATATTATATTTGAAATGCAACACAATTTAATTTTATCGCAAGAATGGACCAAGACGTCACTTTCGCACAGGTCGTATAAAGGGGGAGGGAGGGATCGGGGTCTAGACCCCCCCTAGAATTTGATATAAGCCCCCACTCCCTGCTAGGGGCGTTCATATACACGCGTGAGTATTTTTTTTTATTGGCTAGTTCTGCAGTAAAATTTCCCAGCGGACCCGTCCTAGAAAAATTAGCTTTCTACGCCCTTGATCTCGCAGTAAATTTGACTGCCGATGACGGGGAGATCGGGGTTAGAATCCCGGTCGGGTCTACTGAGGGTGTTCTTTTACCTAAATTATTTTACACTTTCACTTCACACAACTATGGGGGACACTCCCTATAATTTTTAACGTTCCTCATCTTTAACACATTAGCGTAATTAGTACATACAACCCAAACGGGTAGTAGGACAATGTGCTTAAATAATAACTTTATTTACAAGCATTATTTTTTCATTTATTATCAAAGTTTGAAAAATATCATAGTCAGAAGTTACCTAATTATTTCTGCGTTTCTCCACGGTTTATTTTAAGATTCTAAAGGGTAGATTATCAAGGGGGGGCAGACCCCATTCCCCCTTGTTTTATTCACTAAAGACGGTCGGGTTCACTCAGTCAGAGATAAAGAAATAAGACTCCGCTATTGGTGTTATTATATATAGCCTTACCTGTTATGGTGTAGTTCTGCGTCTGTTCACCAGGGTCGGGCGCCATCTTGTAAGTGTATCTGTTACTGTCGGGTCCGCCAAGTCGCAAGTACGCAGGCGCTAAGCCTTTCGCCATGTTCAGCGTTCGTGCTGCTCCAAGGCTAGAGTCAAATAATATAATTTATTACAGTCCGGTTTTCATAAGAAGGGTCTTTTTTAAAAAAATAATATAAACACCCCTTTTTTTTGTGGCTTGAATTTATAACATTTTACCATTTTAATAATGTTATTCTATAGGTATTTAAAATAGATTTCATAAGGGATAGCTGCAGATCACATGACTTGTATTATGACAACGTGAAATATCTAGTCACTTTTTTTTTAGCTATCAGCTAAGGCCCTTCTTATTACAATTATACATTATATTCTGAGAACTGAAAAATTACACCTGGACACGGGAATCGAATCCGGGACCTTTGGCTTAGTGCGCCAATGCTCAAACCACTGAGCTATCCAGGAATCATTGGCGTACTAAACCAAAGGTCCCGGGTTCGATTCCCGTGTCCAGGTGTCATTTTTCTATTTTCAGAATATGATATCTAGATGCGAGTATATCCTCACTAAAAAAATACAATATCTTTGGCTATTTGATTCTTTAACACGCATTAGCTGTATTTAACTGCTAGTTAGACTACGTTTTAAACCGTGATTATAGTATTAAACAGCGTTTTTCAAACTGTGCTCTGCCATAGTTTACCCAGGCCTCGTGAGGCCATTTTAGAAAGTGTATAATTTATATTTTTTTCGCAATTTAAAATAGAATTAGTAATTAGGTTTAGCAATTTTTTTTTTCAAATCTGAATAAAATACATTTGCCAAAGGCACAGCCAGAACATACCATGTTTCCTGTTTGTTTATTAGTTTTATTGTAAAATGTATCTGTCTTTATTGAATGTTTGTAATATTAGTGTAAACATTTTGTATGAGGGCTCCAGCGTGTATTGTTTATCATGCAAGTACTTCTTCGGTCTAAAATATTCCGGAACTCGTGGTCTAAAGGCGAGTTCACATTCATAGGACTGAGCGCCGACCGTGCTGCTACCATGCTCTGAATACTAACGACACGTCCGGTGTGAATCCATCTTAACACGTAACTCTCTCAAAAGACTGAACTTACTGCAAATGACGGGGAGGTCGGAGGTTCGAATCCCCGTCGGGTGTACTGAGGGTGGTTTTCCACTAGATGGTTTTCTACTCTCTCCACGCAAATGCGTGTACACTTACTCTAATTATAATTTTGCTCATCCCTAACTCATTAGCGTAGTTACTGACCCGAACGGTAAGAGACAAAAAAACAAACAAAAAAAAACAAAGATTTGATTCAAGATAATATCAGAGAATTTTATAGACACAGTAAATCAGAATTTCATATTTTGTTAAACGTTTTTATTAAAAAATAACAAAAGCTATACCCACTTTGGTGGCCGCATTGTTTAACGCGCTACTCTCGCAATAGACTAGACTGTCAATAAAGGGGAGATCGAGCTTCGAATCTCGGTCGGGTGTACTGAGGTTTTTTCCCCAAATGGTTTTACACTCTTCTTCCACCAAAATGCGGTTACACTTACTTTAAACATAACCTTCCTCAGCCATAAAACCATTAGTATGATTAGTATATAAGCGTATAACAAGAACAGGCAGAAAGACGTGGTGCAAAAATAAAAAGCTATTTTCCTATAATGCCTTGAAATATTTTATGAATTGCTACTTATGGTGGATTGATGAAAATACGATAGGACCTACGTTTTTAAAATGGGGATAGTTCCCTTTGTTATTATCAACGCTTTCATTTCAATTCGCTTATCAATGTTGGTTTATTTTTTGTCTACCTGTGAATAGTTATCCGTGGACATCCGTAGCGACGGTTCTTTTGTTGTGTATTAATCACAACTTGCGAATGTGTGGAAGGCCAGGCCTCCACCGTGGTTCGGATTCCACGTTAAACTGTAGGTCCTCCATTTCATCTCACAATCACCCTACCATTACACATTAGCGTAAGTGTGTATAACCCGAACGGGTAGTAAGACGCGGTGCTTATAATAATTATAATAATAATAATTCTTTTGTTAATTCCCCCCGTCTTACTACCTGTTCAGGTTATACACATACATGATAATTACTCTAATGGGGTAGAGATGAGGAAGGAATCATTTTAAAGGTGATATTGCCACATTAGCGTGGAGGGATATTGAGAAACCATTTAGGAAAACCAATCTTCAGTATACCCGACCGACCGGAGTTCTGATCCCGATCTCCCCTTCTTCAGGGCTCACTGAAGAGGGTAGTAACAACAGTTCTTAATAGAGTTAAAAGTTATCCCATTTTTACGAAGTCCTACGGACTAACGGGTCAGCAGTAAATGGAGAGAGCAATCTGTTTCTGTTAAAGAAGTTGGTGATTTCAAAGCTACTTTTAAAAATGGGTTGCCATTTTTTTTATTTATTTTTTAGCACCACGTCTTACTACTTGTCCGGGCTATTCGCTTTTAGGGATGAGGATGACGGCTTTCCTTTCCCTCCGAAGGAGGTTGTGCTACGGATTTTTATCGCTCAAGAAAAATCCGTCAACCTCGAACGGGTTTTAATCCAAGAGCATCGGGTCCTGAGCCGAGTACTTTTGCCTCAAGACCACCGAGATTGACGGTCTTTATATTATCCACTGACCAGGAGCATTCCTCCCTCTAAAGGAGCACCTCTTTATGAAAGGGCACAGCACTGACCTGGTGGTGCCTCGTAGCAGGATCTCCGGATCTAGTGTGAGGCTGAGGAAGTGGTCACTGATGACGTGTACCCCCTTGTTGGTGTTGACGGCGAGGGTGGCTTCTTGGTCTGTCAGCCCGGTGGACACGAGGGCTGCCAGTGAGAGCCATGACAGCCACTCCTGCATTCTGGCGGCAGAGACACAAACCTCGGGTTAGTGGCTAGTTTTTTTTATAAAAAAAAATAAATTCATGTGGTACTTTGTTTCATCGTCCGGAGTTTTTCTCAAACTTCCCGATAAGGTACAAAGCTGAACCTTCTCACACTGATTAATCAAGGCGGGACTTTATGGAACGCTAAAAAAGGGAAGTTTTTTTTTGCAGTTTTTATAGCAACACTTTTTTTGGGGGGGACAAAATAAATTAAATATTGGTCCAGTAGAAACATAGAGTTTAATTTTCTTCACAGACGAAAGGATCATGAACAGAGTTTATGTACTAATGAACATTTGTGTGTGATAAACCAAAATAAAGATGACACGTCATCAAAATCTGGGCCATGGTATTAACATTCGGCTCATTCTGGTAAAAACAGTACAGGGAACCAGATTGGAGTCTTGGCTCAAAACTCAACTAATCAACCTGCTGCCCCACAAAAATAACCCCAGGTCACAGACAAACATACATCAGACCCACAGCCTCCAAGTTAAAACGACTGCTCTCTTTGGAAGAGCTTGAGACCTTCACCACGAGGATCGCTACGGGAAGTCACAATTGACAACATCGCTATCAAGCCGGTATTTTAAAGAATAGTTCACTTTAAAGATGGTTTTGTCAGAGAGCAGTCAGAAATTGCCTTCAAGAGTCAATAAACCTGCTTTCACAAAGCTAGGTTCGTGTAGTATCCCCCTCCCCCTTCCCTTAAACAACCCCCCAAAGAGCCTACTCAGACTGCAAATTACAAAGGGGGGAAAAAAAAGTAGATTAAAATGGTCCTTTCTTTTGTGCAAGTGAATGTTTACAAAATATCTAGTTGTAAACAATCTTTAAATAACGTCACGTGTCTGAAAAGGTTTGTTAATTGAAAGGGATGTGAAGGGTGTGAGTTGGGAAAGTGGGGAGGGCGGGATTGTTGGTAACTGAATTGTTGTTTTCTGACCACCACCCCTTTACAACGAACGCGTTGTTTCACTTGGAAGTGGTGTTATCACTGAGGACTGCAACTAGCACTATCTAGTGGCCCAAGGACTCAACCTGGCTCAAGGAACGCGGATAAACTCTCGTAAGGCTGAGTATCTGGTGGTATACCTTGTCTGTGACCTGGGGGAAAATCCACATCTAACCCACATAATTCACTAAATGTTATTGTTTCGTTGTAAAAATATTCTCTCGCTCGGTTTAATAAAAACATGTTGTTGTAACAAACATTCCAGAAAGCTTCACCAACACTTTCTGTCATTGTGTAAACAACCTTGACATATGTTAGTGGAGAAGCGTCCAAAACTATGTTAAATATATCTATTTCACAATAATTATTTTTTGTAGAAGGTCCACAACTATGTTATATTTAAATTTTTCTCGGCCACTTGGATATAGAAGTAATTGTGGTCGTAAAACAAATTTGAACACGATATTTTGATAAATTTCCACGTTTTATGACCCCTTGAAACAGGAGAAAAGGGTTTTCGTAATGTCATCTGTCTGTCTGTATCTCGGCCTAGATCTTAAAACATTTTACTCATCGAGCTGAAACTTTATATCTAGGTTTTTTTATAAGGTTCTCTCAAAGTGTTTTTTAAATTAAATATTTAACCCTAAAATTACGGGTAGTTTGTTGAAAGGCAAAAAATAGAGTTTTTTTCTTCGAATCCACTTTAACGATTTTGATTAAATTGTGTATCCAGGTATTGTTTAGCATTAAAAATAAAATAGTTACTCCCATTTTTCCATGTAAATTATTTAAGGGTACTTTATATCAGCGGCAATTTTTAATTTTGGTCATATCTCCGCAACTATTTGCAATACGAAATAACTTCCTAATCATTGTAAAGTTATCGTACTATTATAAATTAAAACAATTTATTTGAAATATATGTTTATAAAAACCAATAGTTTCTGAGCCACAAGCAAATAGATATATTTTTATGGATTTCTTTGACAATTTGATGGACAGATAATGTTCCTCCTTTCTTACTGTTTCTGTAAAAGTGTATATTATTTCATGTATGATCTTTAGTGGAGTGTTTCTCTAACAATGTATATTATTTTGTTTCACAAACCTTAAGAGTTTTTAGTTAATTTCTTTATATTAATAAAAAAAAAGATGGAGAAATTCTGTGCGTTGCACCGTACCGTTGTATTTATGACTATATTTCTATAGTAGTGTAGTAGTATTTTAGTAAGAAGAAAGTTTTAGTGAGCTAAGGATCCCGGGTTCGATTTCAGGAATGGCCGAAAATGTTATGATTGGAGAAATGTGAGTTTTTCCCTTTTCATGGCGATGAATTAAATAAATATTTTAGACACATAAATATGTTTATATTTATTCTCTTATACATCTTTTTTTTTGCTTTCCCCGTATTTATTTCTACTTAATATTCATATATATACTAAAAAATATGTAGGCATCTATGTGTTTACTATTTTGATCTTTTTTTAAACATATTGTATATATTTAGTTATTATATTAAGAATTGATAAGAATAACTGGATCACTCTGTGGTCTAGTGTTCAGAGTCTCTGGCTATAATCAGGAGGTCCCGAGTTCGATATCCGGCTCTTCCTGATTTTTCTGTGAAGCGGTGTGTTCGGAACGGGGTCAACTCGACTTCATTATATCGTAATATTTGTACGTACAATTGCTTGTTACTCAAATAAAGAATCTAATATTATTATATTTTAAGATTCTAGGGATTCGCTTTGGTGGCCGCATGCTCTAAGCTCATAAGGCATCTCTCTCACAATAGACTGGTCTGCTAATGATAGGGAGATCGGGGTTCGAATCCCAGTCGGATGTACTGAGGATGTTTCTTTCTTAATATGGTTTATACTCTCCATCTACGCAAATACGGGTATACTTCATCTTGATTCATCATCCCTTATCCCTAACACATTAGCGTAATTAGAACATATGAGTACATCACGAAAGTTTTAAATGACGTGAATAATAATCGCGCGTCTGTGCTACATCAATCTGTAGCTCAGTTTGTGGAAATGTTAGCCAGTACTAATGTACTGTTGCCCAGTGGATGCCCAAATGTACTAACGGTACATCCTTTTAGTGAAGGCTCCGTCCATGTCGTTATGAGATGAGAGGATGATGAAAGTTATTATGATGGGGTGGAGCCAATGAAAATCTTAACCTAACTTAAAGCCTAATCAACCAAACTCTGGTGACCGTGGGAGTTATTCCCCTTTAAAGAAAAGTCCTCCTGTACCAGCCGAGAATCGAGCCCAGGACCTCTAGGTCAGCATCCAGGGGCTTTGACCACTATATCACGATAGTAATAATAATAATATATCGAGGTATTAGAAAGGCCCCTCCATCCCCGTTTAAAAATGGACGTACTGCTTCGTCGTATGTTCGTTAATACCGAGGACGGAATCCAACGCACTCGGTCGGAATGTTTTAATTGGGTTCTAGTTTGCGCGTTGAACTCAGGTTCATTAGAGATTATTGACTCCGAATTATTTGTGACAGTGCAATTCTCCACGTCAGTAATTTTATGCACCAAAAAGTCTTACAAAGCCAATATGTCTGTCCACCTCGGCCATTTTATTAAACGAATCCCCTTTTACTTTGGCTTAATTTGTAAAGTTTAGCTTACAACACCTTAACCGCCCCCTCCGCACCCCCAACCCCTCCCTCCCATCATATTGTTTTTCTTTTTCTCTAAGAAGTTGACCTACATACTGTAACTAAGTTTACAGCACGTCAGCTGTTTTTTAAGTTTTCACAATATTGTAAATAATAATGTGTCATAAACCTGAAGCAACGTGTTTGGATAGTTTAGCCTTAGCACCGACTGACTAGGCAAATTTCTCACACGAAAACTATAAAGTGACAGTTGGAGAATACATTCCTAGGCGTAGTAATACATGAAATTAGATCTTTGTAACAGTTTTAACCTGAGGCTAAGTATCAATAAATAGCGAGCTGACAAATTTGAAACAAACGAGTATTTATCATAAGGATCTGCTCCCCCCCCTATCCTCTACCCTCCCCTATAAATAATTAATATTTTTTACACGCCTAAGTGGCCGAATGGTCTAAGGCGTCACTCTTGTGTTGAACTGGCCTGCTGATGACGAGGAGAAAGGGGCTCGAATCCCAGTTGGGTCTAATGAGGTTGGCATTTCATAAATGGTTCACCACTCTCCTTCCACGCAGATGTGGGTAGATCACCTCTAAAATACTTCTTTCCTCATACTTACCCGCTTAGAATAATTATCATTTATTTGTATAACCTGAACAGGTGGTAAAACTCGATGATAAAATAAAAACAATTTTGTGTGCCAATTTTCCACTTCGTATTGTAACCTCCCTATATCATATGTAACAGAAAATTGGCATAACAATTAATTGCGATAGGTACTAGTTTAATTCACGTTTTAATTTGCATTGGGATCGTGGTACGAAAGTAGGTTTATAGCATTTATATTATTAACTTATTTATTTGAGGTATTTAACGTTCACTTTCTGAACCGACTGATCACATCAGCACACGAGGATTTCTATGGGTGAGAGCGAAAGAGCATACCAATTTTGCCGGGGAAGATATTTTCACATACCACCCAAGGCTCTTCAACATGCCACAATCGAAATGGGACCGATGGATTTAATTCCCCTCCGAAGGAAATTGTGCTACGGATTTTTATCGTTCAAGAAAAATTCGTTGACCCTTGCTGGGTTTGAACCCATGATTATCGAGTCCTTATCACATTAAAAAATAATATGTTTGCTCTCAATACTGCCAAAATATATATATTTTTTTTAATCAGCGTGTCTTACTACCCGCTTGGGTCATACGTATACGTACTACTTACGCCAGTGTGTTAGAGATTAGGAAGGTTTAAATTCAGATGTAGTGTACCTGCATTTACGTGAAAGGATGGTGTAAAAACATTCAATATAAATAAACTACCCAATAATACACCTGGCCGGAATTCGAAACCCTGATCTCCCAGTCATCGGCAGTACAGTCTATTGGAAGAGTGACGCCTTAGCTTAGACCATTCGACAATTAAAGCGGGTCAAATATGATTAGATTTTTTAATTATATCATCGGTTTTTATCTGAACTGTCAAAAGTGATGGCTATAGAACATAAATGAGCGTATGATTATATAAAATTTTCTTTATTAACTTGTATATAATTAGTAATGAAAGTACAATACTTTTAATTAACATAATATTTTGGCCTCCGGGTTCAAATATGACTGGATCTATACATCAAGAAAGTTAGTTTGCTTATACAATTTTATCAAAAGCTCATGAATATTAATTAATAGTTAATCTGTGCCATTTAATTAATGTATAATTATTTTTCACATATCTGATTGGTTTTATGACAATAACACCCCTATATATTGACTTTATAGCATAATTATTAATAAATGAAGTTCACACTTTAAACGCAGCATATTGTTAATTATTTAAAACAAATTAACATGGCAATCCTAATATTTAATAATAATCACCAGAGTAGTATGTTTGAGTAAAATCTCTCGATTATCAAGCCACAATCTCTATATAACTTACTAACATTTATTTGGTTTAAAAAAATGTTTAGACCTTTAATACTTGTGGTATCTACCCATCTATCTATCTATCTATCTATCTATATACATATAACTTTCTAATGTGCGCGTGTGTTTTTATACACCCTCCAGGAGCTCCTAAATCGGGGATTCTCAAACGGTGTTTCGCGGCACTTAGGGGTACCGCGAGATCTGCCAGGGAGGGGTGCCGCATGATTTTGAGGAAAAGAAATATTAGCACAAAATAATGAAAATAAAGAAAGTGTTGTTTTTGGAAAAGTATAACAGCAAAGAATAGCTATCATGTAGTAGGAAATACAGTATTACTTAGACATGAGAGTTTGATGAAGATAATTATAGAAGGAGAAATTATTACTATTAGCACCGCGTCTTACTACCCGTTCAGGTTGTACGCACTTACGCTAATTGTGTAATGGTAGGGTGATTGTGAGACGAAATGGAGGACCTACAGTTTAACGTGGGATCCGAACCACGGTGGAGGCCTGGTATTCCACACATTTAAAAGTTGTGATTAATACACGTCTTGTCAGAGGTGAAGAAAGGGTTTAGCAATCAGATAAATCTGTGCCGGGACCGAGGATTGAACCCCAGACCCTCACCACAGAGGTCTGACACCTTACCCTTAGACCACCAGGTCACCTATGAGGAGAAATTAAAATGGGAGACCAAGAATGAAGTGCATGAATCAGATAACGGACAAAGTTGCCAAAAGAAGGTGCAAAGATGTAAAAATGTGCAAAGATGTAAAAAAAAAAAAAATTAACCCAGGATCGGCAAAAATGAAGAACTGGAGTCAAAATATTTCAAGATTGATGACCTAGTGATGATGATATTTAAAGAATGACATAACATAGTATGTTGCCAGCAGGCCCGCCATGAGGGGAAGACGGGAAGGAGGGGGCTATTGGTACCAGGATACCAGGCCCGGGACCCTTTGACCACTCGGAGAGAGAATTATTGTGACAGTAAAAAAACCCATCCATCTCGAGATTTTGATAAATGTCGAAGTTTAATTACCCCCCTTCCCTGAAACCGAAAAAGTGGTTTTCGCGATGCCGCCTGTGTGTCTGTACCTCGGCCTAAAACATTTTAACAATTGGGCTGAAACTTTTGTAAAATATATTCCAAATCAAAGATTTTATTATAATTTTACTCACATAGTAGCGGAGATGATATGATCAAAATTGGAAATTTCTGCTAATGTAAAGTACTCTTAAAGTATAATTTACATGTAAAACTGAGAGTAACCATTTTGTTTGTAATATTAAACAAATACATGGATACAGAATTTAATTGATCTTTAATTATTTTGCCCTCAAGTAAACTACCCTTAATTTTAGGGTTAGATAACTAATTCAAAAAAATCTTTACGAGAGCCCCTATGAAAACCCTAGATACAAAGTTTTGTAGAAGTGACCAGCGATTAAAAATATATATATATACAAATTTAAGTAAAACAGCGGGGGCTTAGCGGGGTGGGGGGGCGGGGAGGAAGCTTTCTCAGCTTAAGAAATAATTTATGTCCCTCTCCTCCTGATTAGAATAAACTTGCAGTGCATTAGATTTATTTCACTCCCCTTTGATATTATCAAATTTCTATATGAAAAATGGCCTTGTATCAAGCTCCAAATAACTTCTATAGGTATTCAATTTTCAAAATTTGTCAGGGAAGGACATCTCCAAATAAAAATAAGACAGTTAATCAAAAAAACAAAAACAGGCGAAGAATAATCTAAATAGCTTCCAGAGGCATAAAATCATTCAAATTTACAGGGGAAGAAAATTCCAAATAACATCTGAGAACATAAAATTTTCCAAAATTTGCTGAAAGAGGCCCACTCTAATTATCTCCTGGATACATCAAATTTAAAAAAAAATCAAGGTGAAGACCATTCCAAATAGCTTCTAGAGGCATCCATCCAGCTTTCAAATATTTGCCGGAAAAAGAACAATTCAAATAGATTATATAATAGACATATAATTTTCCAAAATATTCCGGACAGAACTACCCTAAATTATCACTTAAGGAAATATTAATTTTTTTTAAACCTTTCTGAAAAAGGACCACTACAAATAGCTAATAGATAAGTATTAAAAAAATGAGGCTCACCCAAAATATCTTCTGGAATACTTCTATTTTCAAACATTAGCATAGGCTCCCCAAGCCTTTCTCCTTAGCTTTGGGGCCCAAAGCTCCTCAAAACTCCTTTTTATTTTCTAAGCTAATTCATTTTCTCCACACCTCTAGAGTCTAGTAAAACCAAGCAAAGGGGGTCCGTGCTCTGCCCTTGGTACCGGTCCCAGTTTGAGCACCTAAGCAGGCCTTTTTGCCAGGTGGGTTGATTTTCGTTGGTAGAGCAGTTTAGAAAATTCAAACATATTTCTTTGAGGTCAAATTTTGACAACATTTTACTATATTATTTGTGTTATTTTATAGGTATTGATAATATCTATCAAAAGTGACAGCTGCAAATCACATGACCTGACGTATGAATTTATTAAAATTGTATTTTAAAGCAATTACAATTGCAAGATAGAACGAAGGGACTGTGTGCAGATAGAATCACAATGTTTTAGTTGAATTTGAAACCTGTTGTAACTTACTAAACACACGCTAATAGTCTAATAATTCAAATATTTAGATAGGCCTACATGTAATAATGTCACTATAAAATGTGTGTAATCGACTGATCAAATCATTCTGATTAAGAAATGAATATGTATTTCGAAACTCCGACAGTGTAGGTCAAAACGATTACGTTGTTTGAACAAAATAATATAAACTAATAGTTTAAGAAAATTGTATATACTTTCTCATATATTATATTATAGTTTATGACAAAATTTTCAAAAAATAATTTATAATAAACTATCCATTTCTGTCTAAAAAAAATAAAACAGTATTCTTATAATTATAAATGCACAGAGTTTAAACTAAATTTTTATAAACATGTTTATAAAATGTAAGTTTTTCAAAATATCAAACATCAGTAAACTAAACTAATATATATATATTAGAAAAATGAACCATAAAATATTTTTATTAAAAACGTTAAAGTCCTATTCCAATAAAAAGATAAATAAAAACAAATCAAAATTAAACTACGGTACCCTGAACCCTTTATTTCGAAAAAAAGTATACAGTTTTATTTGTCATGTCAAACACTTCATAGAAATCCATTTTAAATAAAATCGTTAGAGGATTTTTTTAAAATTCGAACTAAAAAAAAATCAGTCTTCAATACACGACCTTTAATTTGAAGGCTATTATCAGAATTTCAAAAATTTTAAATCAAATTTGAACAAAATTTATCAAACAGTTTTAACTGTGGCTTCAGGGTTAGACAGACAGACAACCGAACATGGGAACATATATAATTGTAAAATATACATTTTTGGTTATCCAGATTCATCATAATCTTGAGGTGGACACTTTTCATGATCACGTTATTTTCTCCAAATGAGAAAGTAAAAACTAAAGATCTAATATAACAAAACCATTAGTAAAAATGAATGATAGGACGCTAGAATTCTCGATACTTCGAATCCATCGAATACTATAGTATTCGAGATCTTTCGAGTTTTGTAAACATCTAAAAAATTATCTCTAATACAATTTATGAAGATATTTACTTTGAATAACAATTTTAAGCAATTTGATAAAAGGAATTATATATAATAATTATGTAATCGTAAGAACAATAAAATCATAAAAAAGGACAAAATCAAATTAATGAATTAAATTTTAAATATTTTCACTCCAAATAAAGTTGTACATTTTTAAAGGTTAAAGAAATCGAATTTGGATTAGAGATTCGAAATAAAATTTTAAGATTAGGATTCGAGAAGTATAGGATTCAATCCATCTTTAGTAAGAACATAAAAAAAAACTTACCTATGTTATGATGAACGAGAACAAATTCCTTCTAATTACGCGAACGATTGAAATCTTCAACTGTTCAATTCCTACCGAAAGAAACTAAAAAGGAATTTTAAAAAAAGAAGTATATTTGTTCTAGAATCACCGCACCCACAGTTGACAGGGAGACATCACGGTGACAAATGTGCCGAACAAATGAATGAGGACAAGAGACGCATACCAGCGCTTCGTTTGCCTCATTCTACGGTAGCACCCTCAAGTACTTTGATGACATTTTTAGCTGACGCTCATCAAAAAAACATTTTGTAGTTTAAACGCTTCTTTTGAAATGCTCGATGTAGATTGGTCAATTCGTTGTCCCTCTACTGACGTGCTCACGGGAAGCGACACCGCCTTTTCAAGGCCAATAGGAGAGCTGGAATTAATTCGTGTTTTTAATTATACATTTTTTTGCATAACGTCTTAAAACCCATTCCTGTTGCACGCTAATGTATCAATTATGCTATTTTTTTGGGGTGAGGAAGGTTTGCATTTAGAGGTAGCTTACATTTGAGTATAGGTAGAGTGGTGGACCATTTAGAAAAAAAAAACCCACCCTCAGTACATCCAACCGGGATATGAACCCCGATATATCTGTCATCGGTAGTCCCTTTGTTGCAGGAGTGACGCCGCAGAGTACGCGGACATTTTTACTTTCTCATGAAGAGAAAGCTTTTTGTAATCGTAAACATTTCTGACCTTGAGATATTGATGGATCTTTACTTTGTATGTGCCCATTGCCCACGAACTCAAGAAATTTTTTTTTACAATTATGTCTAGCCCTGTGTTTGTCTGTCCCCATGTTTTGTTTGTGACTCTGTTTGTCTGTCAGTTTGTAGGTATATCTGCTTTCCCCTCTGATTGTCTCTCCACATGTATGTATGTAGGTATGTGCCTCTGTTTATCTGTCCCCATGTCTGTCTGTTTGTCCCTCTATTTGTCTATCCTCATGTATGTATATACCTTTGTTTGTCACTATGTCTTTCTGTCCTTCTCTTGGTATGTCCCCATGTATGTTTATCTGTAGGTCTACCAATACCAGGGGCAACAAACGGATTCCGTTTAATCTTGATATTTAGATGTAATATGTCTATACCTAACTAAATCGAGGTTTAATTCCAACTCTAAAACTAAGGGTGGTTTATTAAAAACATCGCTTAAACGATTGTGTTCAAAAATAAATAGCAGGGGAGGTTTTATCTTACATAAAAGTGACACTTTGTATTTGTTTGTTGACTAGTTCTCTTAGGATAGTTCCCTTTCAACTTATTTTCAAACTCTTTAATTCTTTTTTAGAAGAATCCCACCTAATTTGTTAAAAATTGGCATGTGGGTGGGTAATGGTTTTTTAATGATATAAAGCATGGTTTACTTGTTTATTCAGATGAGGGTAGTTAACTAAAAACAATTTTTATATTTTTTGTTTTAAACTATATTATACAGTAACTAGTCTAGACAATATTAAAATCTGTGTTGTAATATTTATTTCAAGAAGAGTTGGTAATTAATTTAGGCTAATTAACATTATTTATGCATCTAGTTAAATTGAGTTATAGCTGCCATCTGTTAGGCAATCATGATATCTTTCTATTGCACTTTAGATTATGGTTAACAGAGGTTTCTTTCATATGAAAATTATTTTTTAAAAAAGTTACTGGGATCCTTATGATAATAATAATATTTAGCACCGCGTCTTACTATTCGTTCGGGTTATACGCTTAAGTGCTAATTATACTAATGGGTTAGGAATTGGGAAGTTTGAATTTAGAGGAAGTGAACCCGCATTTGCGTGGAGGGAGAGTGGAAAACCATTTAGGAAAAACCACCGTCAGTTCACCCAACCGAGATTCGAACCTCGATCTCCCCGTCCTGGCTCCTTATGGAATTTGTGATATGAAAGTTATTATCTTGGAAAATATGCGTAAAATGACTTTCCTCCTTTTTCACTTGTACCCTTCATTTGCGATTTTTTTTCTCTCTAAAAGTTAGTTTCTACCATAAAGTGACGGTTCCTGTGAAACGGCGCTTCTCGCGAGAGCACTACAGTAGAACTGTTTCACACGAGCGCAGTAGTTGCGCCATGCGAACGGGTACTACCTTGTGGGAGTATCAGAGGTGCAGGACACCTAGCACGCGCCGTCTGCTGTGTCAGCTCTCTTGTCACACATATGTGAGTGTGTGTGTGTGAACTAATAACTGTTACGGATCCCTAAACTCGTCACAAAGTTTTGGAAAACTACCTACACAAAATAAATAGGATCGTCAAATGAAAGGAGCTCATCTGACGGTTCAAGTTACTCAATCCAATTTCCCATTCAAACATACGCCAAGCTCGAGTCTCCTGAAAATGTCACATTTGACAGAAAATGTCAAATTAGACAACTGTAAGATAAATATTTCACTCAACGTTGGCCCCTCTGTTCTACTTTAATATAGGGCCTCTATCATCTTAGAGGCTTTTATCATGACGCTATATATATGATAGATTGATATATGGTAGCGCCCTTATATATATATATATATACAAGTTGGACGCAAAGCCCTAAAATCGCCTATGGATGGATTTTTTGCTCAATCCTAGGATTGGACGTTTTAAAATGACTAAGGCCCGAAGTTCTATTCAATTTCAGGCTTTGGCCGTCTCCAAACAGCCAAACCTAGGATTGTGCAATTACTAAACGACCAAAGTTGAAAATACAGTCGTCAGGTTAGGTTAGATTAGGTTAGGCAAAAAAAAATTTGGTCTCATTCTGATCGAGAAACGAACTAAGATATTATTTCAATTTTTTTTTTCAAGCTTTGGTCTTTTAGTAATTGCACAATCCTAGGTTTGGCTGTTTGGAGACAGCCAAAGCCTGAAATTGGATAGAACTTCGGGCTTTGGTCATTTTAAAATGTCAAATTCTAGGATTGAGAAAAAAAAATCCGTCCATTAGCCGTTTTCGGGCTTTGCGCCCAGCATATATAGGTTGTGGGGATGTGAACTGGAGACAAACAATTCCAGTGCTCTAGATGACAAGGACCTGGGTCTTGTAAATTACGTAAATAAAATTGATACAAATACTATTAAGAGAAATCACTGTTAGCTAAATCTGTGAAAGCTATCATAAAGTTTTAATAAAAACTGCTATACATAATATCATAATACCATTGATTATGTGACGTCTAAAGTCGGAGTTAACCATTACCAATAATTGAAACTGTGCACTGAATGGGTAGATAACTCTTTGTACACGACTGCATTGTTGGTGGACTACACTCGGGGAGCTCACGCGCTTTTAAAATAGGTTCCAGTCGTGAATAGGACCATTTTTAAAACCCATATTACTCCTAAATATGGTTAATAAGGGTATAATGTGAGAGTGTAGGGGATGCAAGATAAGGGCAATATTTTTTTATTTTTTTATCTTAAAACATTCTTTGATCGAAATAAAAAAATATGGTTACATTAGAAACATAAAGTTTAATTTTCTTCGCATGGTGATATCAACAGTTGTTGAACCCATCTGTCAAGGGTGTCTTGGAATTTAATGACAAACTTTTTCCCTTCATTTAAAAAGTGTGTCATCTATTGCCGCTATGTTCGTGACAGATATTCAACAATTGTTGATATCACCGTAGGAATAAAATTAAACTCTATGTTTCTACTGGAGCAATATTTTATTTGCTGTGCCAAAAAACAGGTTTTACTATAAATACTGCAAAAACACCGACCTTTTCTGGCGTCTCCTCTACGCCCACCTTAATATAAAGTGGTAAAGTATGAGGAGGCTTATAAGTAAGAGCCTAACTAGCCCTTGCCTGGAAGGAGGGATTGAAAATACCACATTGAAAACCTCATCAAAAGTTGTTAGTGTTTATTTCTTCTATATTTTTTAAAAAGTTTAGTGCATATTACTCAACATCTGGGAGAGCTACATATTTATAAATATTGAATTTAAACTGAGTGCAGCCAAATTCGTGTGGGATAAAGGCGGGAAACTGTTCAGGAATTATCACCGGGATACACCCAACCAGGATTCAAATCCTAACCTATCCATCATCTATAAAACAAACTAGACTAGACTTGACGCCTTTGTCCACTAGCCCACAGATGTGGGATCGTAATTTAGTACCGTTTAAGGTTCAGACTCTTCATATCAACACTTCTTGAAAAAAAGGATCTTTGTTCTACAGTTATTGGATTTGCAACTTTATTGATTATTCATTTTACAGTCCGATTTTAATAAGAAGAGTCTTTTAGAAATTATCAACACATATTTTTGCTGTCAACATTGATAAAATTTTACTGTAATATTGGTGTAATTTAGTAAAAAATAACAGCTACAGATCACATGAGCTGACGTTTGAATACATGAAAGTAGATACATCAACTTTTCTACCTGTCAATAAGGCTTTATTTATGAAAATTGGGCTCTAGAAATGTATTGGCTTGAGCTCAACCTTGAGGAACTCTTCATTTGTTGTCTGCATTGCACATTATACAATACAAATTATATTCTAATTGGAATGCTCAAACATAGCTATTATGAAATATTTAAAATATTTCTTACAATACATATAATTTTTTTAAACATAAATATCATACTGTATTGTGACCTTAATTAAGAATGGAAGATTTATTTGATAAGTATTTTCCTCAAATCTATCGAAATATCATGATAACAATTTATTTGTTTTCAACGACTAGCTTACCTATTTAAAAACCTATACTTTTTTTTTACTTTATCTTACCATACTGTAGCTTACGAAAAAAAGTTCATATTAATAAATAGATAGATATAAAATTATCAAATTATCAGAATTACTCAAATAATTCGGGATAACTATAGCAAATAAGATGGCGCTCTACCTTCTCAAACTTTTATCTCTCTCTTCAACAGAACTACCCCGCCATTAAACACGTGCACCAAGTCTTACCACCCATCCCTGATATACAAATGTTTACATTAACAGGGAACGAATAAGTAAGATATGATTTTAGAGGAAATGTAACCACATTTGCGTGGAGAGAGATAATGTCAAACAAATTGTAAATAAAACTCCCTCAATATACTTGTGCCATACCTACCCTGTAGCCGTAAAAACACACACGAAAAAAAGCCCCACTAGATGAGTTTGACGTTTAGTTCGTGTGATCAGCTTTGTAGGTAGCCTTGTTGTTAAACGTAGCCTGTTAATAATAATAACTGGTCTCATGGTATAGTGGTCAGAGGCCCCTGGCTGTTAACCTATGAGTTCCCGGGATCGATTCCCGGCTGGTACTGGGGGATTTTTCTCGAAAGAGGAATAATTCCCATGGTCAGCAGGATTTGATTAGTTAGGCTTAAGTTAATATCTTCATTGGTTCTATCCCTTCATGTCCAATACAATCATCTCATCGGGACATGGGAAGAGCCTCCACGGAAGTCCAGGGAAGTCATCATTATTATTAAATTAATATAGCTAAGGGTCCAGGGTTAGATTCCAGGCTATGTCTTAAAAGATTATCACTGGTGAAATGTGGGTTTCCCCGTTCATAGTGATGAATTAACAGCCGGGGCACTGGGTTTTGTGTCTGGTTTAGGTTTAAGCTAGTGGATAAGTTGGTTCAGAAAGTGCAAAATAAATAATGATAGTAAAAACATCCGCTTCGGTGTCCGAATGTTCTAAGGCGTCACTCTCGCAATAGACTTGACTGCTGATGACAGAGAGGTCGGGGATAGAATCCCGGTCAGGTGTATTGACGATTCTACCACCCCCATTTTAATGGTTTCCCACCCTCCCTCTACCCAAATTTGGAAGGGGGGAGTTACACTTATTTTAGCACTTTGTATTACTACTCTTTCGGGCTATACGCTTATGTACTAATTTACACTAATGGTTTTAGGGATTAGGACGATTATATTTATGGGGAATGTACCCGCATTTTGCGTGGAGGGAGAGTAGAAAACCATTAATGAAAAATCACCCTCAGTACACCCGAACGAGATTCGAACCTCGATCTCCCCATCATCGACGGTATAGTCCACTGCGAGAGTAGTGTCTTAGACCGTGCGACCACCGAAGCGTGTTAAGGTGTGCTCCCTCTAAAATTCAACCTTGCTCATCCCTAACACATTAGCGTGATAAGTAACACACGCGTGTAACCCTAACCGGCAGTGATAAACCGGCGGTGATAAAAGAACACAGGAAGAATGTCCGGAATCGAGTGAGGCGTTCATCGATCTGAGACCCAGTCAAGACAGAGGAAGATCCGGTCTAGGATTATTTTTTTTTCCTTTCAGTTCCGTGTGAACGTGCGTGACCTAGGGTCACCCAGTGGTAGGCGGAGGAAAAGATCGTGCGATGAACCATGTCTGGGTGTTGATGAGGCTGCAGTAATTTAGCTGTGCATTCAGCAGGCTTGGAAGGGCACGCGCCAACATAACCTCCGAGCGCTCGGGAGGGTGTACTGCCTGCATCTCGCGGGAACGAACACAAACCTACACCGGTTAACGTAATATTTACAGGCATTACAGACGTATGACATTAAAGATGAAGGGGACATAAAAACAATTTAAAAAAAAGTTCATATTATGAAAATGTGTGTCATTTGACCATGTTTCTAACTACAGCCAAATTATTCCATTAAACTGTTTGTATATTATACTAGATATCTCTCGAACTGTTGACTAGGTATGTTCTGTGGGTTATTCCAAACACCTGCTATTTTCGAAAGAGTTCAGCATTCTACGACACGATGACTGCTTTCTTTCATTCAGGCCAAAGTTGGCCATTTTGAGCCCTTCCTCTATTGTCAAGCAGCTCCACGTTACTGGAGTACAAACATTACTATAACTTGGAAACAAGGTCAAATGGGACACAGGTTTGTATACATTTTTAAAATGGTTTATGACCCGCTTTGGTATACGCGTGGGCTAACGCGATACTCTCGTGTTCAACTAGACTGCTGATGACAGGGAAATCGAGGTTCGAATCTCGGTCGGGTGTACTGAGGTTTCCCCCCCCCTCCCCCCCCCATAATGGTTGTCCACTCTCCCTCCACGAAAATTCGTGTACACTTCTTCTAAACATAACCTTTATAATTCCTGGAACCATTAACGTAATTAGTACATAGGCGAATAAGCGAACGGGTAGTAAGACGCGGTGTTAAAAAAAAGTTGGTGGTTGGAAATGAGCTTTCTTAAAAAAAACTCGGGCTCACTTACTCACCAACTAATTTCACCAATTATATATATATATATATACTGTAACATATTATACTTTTTTTTACGTTAATCAGTGAATGTATGGCTGCTATATGCATAAATCAAATAAGACCTTTCTAGAATTTTATATATAATTGTTTGTATATATATATATACAAATAATTATAATAATATATATACACAAATAATTATAATAATATAATAATATATATACACAAATAATTATAATAATATAATAATAGATATACACAAATAATTATATATAAAATTCTAGAAAGGTCTTATTTGATTTATGCATATAGCAGCCATACATTCACTGATTAACGTAAAAAAAAGTATATATGTTAATGTTGGAACCCGAAATTCGTTAAAACTCGATATCACTAGGCAACGCTAGTTCCAGTAAAAGTGAGTTTCAACTAGTTTCTAGAACCAACAAGATGCATTCAACCATTTCTATAATGTACTAGAAATCTTGTAGTCAATACTAGTACGGACTAGTTAAAACCCGTATTCACTGAAGTCTCTGACCATTAAAACAAGATGTTAGTTAAAACTAGTTGTCTCTAGGGACAAATAGTAATAGTAATAATAATGATAATGATAATAATAATAATAATAATAATAATAATAACAGCGATTCGCGAAAAACAACTTATTATTTAAAGCATCAATTACACCTTTTATTTAATTTATTTCAACAAGGCATACTGCCATGGTATTTGGAGATGCAAGGCTTTTTCTATTTACTGCACACGCATTGCTTCAAAGTACACTTCTTCGTGCATGAACAGCTTACAAATACTTGTCCTGTTCCGGTATCTTCTTTCCTAGCTGCAGCCCTTAGATATATGTTGATATCTACCACCTGTTCGCTAGTAAGGAACACCTGAGAAAAACCGTCAAATTCTGATCTGAAAGAAATGTGAATTGTTTCACGGTTTAGGAAACACTTTAGATTTTCTGAACTTTGAGATATTGTAGACTTTTATTTTTTGAAGTCCTCCCATGTGCCCGTTACAAAATACTCCTGGAACCTTTTGGGCTAGTGGTTTTCTTCCTGAAAATTTGCCTGCAAAATTTCAGCTTTCTAGGTCATCTGGTCCTTGAGAATTTTTCGAATTTTTTTTTAAAAACATTTTGGGGCCCTCCCAGCGACATTTTTGACCACCACGTATTGTACACACTTTTGTTAAGTGCTACTTGACTGAAAATGTTTATTTCCTACACTGGGGCCCCCCATGGACATTTTTGACAGTCACATATTCCTATAGTCTTTTGAGTTTGGGGATACTTGCCTGCAAAATTTAAGCTTTCTAGGTTTTCTGGTTTTCAAGATCTTTTCGGCTGGACAGAGGAACTGGTAATTATCATAGTGGATATACCTAAAGTATAATTTTGGTAGGAAGAACAGTAGAAGCTAGTTACTAAAGCTACTAAAACAACTTTAATATATTCATACATCAAGACCAAGTCATGTAATCTGCAGCTGTCACTTTTGATAGATATTATAAATACCTAAAGAATACCATAAAAAATATAGTACAATGTTATCAATGTGTTTTTAAGTTCTAAAGAGCCCTTCCTATGAAAATTGGACTGTATCTTTCCTCTCCCCTCCACCTTCCATTTCTTCACAGGCCCGTGTATAAACATGATGAAATGACTCAAGTCAGCAGTTTGAAAATATTTGGCGCGCCAAGGTTTCTATGTCTACACTATTTAACAAATAAACATTCGCGAACATGAGCACAGGACTGCTCAAACAGCGGTATAAGGGGGAGGGAGGTCTAACGGGGCGGTTTGCCCCAAGACCACTCTTCTCGATGGGGGGGAAGGTCGGGGCAACCGTCAGTCTTGCCGAATCCCCTAATTATGTAAATAAAAAACTTTTTTTTTAACTATACCGATTTTCTTTATCTGTTTTTTTTAAAGACCATTAACATGGTTAAGACACGCTTCGGTGGCCGCATTGTCTAAGGCGTCACTCTCACAATAGACTAAGGTGCCAAATACGGGGAGATAAAGATTCAATCCCGGCCGGGTGTACTGAGGGTGGTTTTTCCTAAATTATTTTCCTCTCTGCCTCCACGCAAATTCGGTTACACTTCCTCTAAATTTAACCTTCCTAATCCCTAACCCATTAGTTTAATTAGTACATATACCTATAACCCAAACGGATTGTAAGACGTGGCGCTAAACAAATTAGATTGAAGCAATGGAAGAAAGTAACGCTATACAATTAAGTACGATGAAAGTTGAAGATTGGGGGATGAATGATTAAAATTATTGAAATCAGCCGTAACTGAATCATATTCGAATAAATAAAAAAAAGAGCACTTGGACGCGGATAACGAACCCGGGACTTTAGGTTTATCGTATCAACTTTATACCGTTGAACTATCCAGGAATCGTCCCGTCATTAGGGGTCATTCTTCACTCGTATTTTCAGGTAGAGCCTGTGATGGAAGAATGGCTGTGATATATTATTATTATTATTATTATTATACATTTCTACAGTCTCCCTAATGCACAAGTAAGACAATTAAAGGGCTGCGTTTAATTTTAAAGTGTTTTGATTAGTAAAATTAAATTAAAATGATCAAACATGATCCATCATCAATCAGTGTGCATCCAGCCTAAAGAGCATTCAAGCCGATTTTGAACCCTTTGGAAGGTTAATGGAGGAGGTAAAGAAGGCAGGCCATTTGATATTTTTGCTAACTTTTTTTTTCTTCTAAAATCAACATGGCTTATTTAATATTTTCATTGTTTTAAAAATATCTTCTCACATACGTAGTGTAGAGGGTAAAAGGAAGTAAAGTCCAAGTTTTACTCGAATTAAGCTTGTACTGCCATCTGATAGACAATCACAAGACCTTTCTAATGCACTTTAGATTATGGTTAAAAGAGGTATCTGTCTTGTTTAAATCTATTTGTTTTAACAAAATTTACTGGGGTCTTTATGGGGTTTGAAATATACAATTTTTTTGTCTTGTAAAATGTGTGTAATGTTACCCCCCTTTTCCCCTTAATTCTTTATGAGGTTAAACTAATGGATCATTAGCATTGCAATACATATTACACGGTATTATTTTTTATGTATGACAGTTAAAATATTATAGAAAGTCTCTAAAACTGTGTATTTTAGAATATAAATTGGGTAATTCAGACAGCACAAATGATACCTCCCCCTCTCCTCTTTAAGATTGGTCTAAAATGTCACAGTGACGATTTTAATGATCACAGTCACGTCGAAAATTAAACACGATACTTCATTTTTTTAAAAATAGTTTTAAAGTGCCATTCATGCAAGTGTCGATTCAAGTTATTCGTACATCATTTATTTCAAAATAATTTGTTTGAACACGATACTCCTAAAAAAATTGGAACTCGTAACTAGCAATGTTGTGCAAGGTTAATGTGAAATAACTATAATCGTGGGAGAATAACACATTTGTTCAGTGGGGGGCGGAACTTTATTTGTTTAGGGGTAAAGGGGAAGGGAGAGGGGCGCAAACAAAGTTTTTTTCAGGGACTTTCCTTCTTCCTCACCAGCTCCACGAAAAATGTTTGAAAATTAGATGGCCTCAAAAGCTCTCCTCTCAATTTTTGAAAATTGTATTATTTTTATAAACTATTTGGAATAGTCTTCACTAGAAATTTTTTGAAATTTGGATGCTTGTACAAGCTAATTAGAATAGCTCTTCTCCCAATTTTAAAAATTATATCATTTTTATAAGCTATTTAGAATAGACTTCCCTAGAAATTCTTTGAAATTTGGAAGCTTTTAGATGCTATTTGGAGTAGTTCTTCTTCAGAAATTTTTTGAAAATGAATGCCTCTAGAATCTATTTTGAACTAACAAAAGAAAATATGTACATCCATTTTGATTCTAGAAGCTATTTAAAGTGGTCCTCTCTTCGAAATTTTTGAAATTGGGATGGCCCTAGAAGCTATTTAGAGTACTCCTCACCTGATTTTTTTCCCTGCAGTCAGATGACTTTATAATTTATTATAAGTGGTCTTCTACGACAAATTTTAAGAATTGAATACATCTAGAAGTTATTTGAAATTTTGTTTAAGGCCATCTTTCAGCTTCATATTCGATACTATCAGAGGATTTGAAATATATTTAAAAGGAGGAGTGGAAATTTACTTCAAAGGGGGGGGGGCAAATCTTTACAGGGAGCACTGTCCCCCTCTTCCCCCAGGCTACGCCGCCACTGTATTTCTCTATCGATCATTTAATGAAAATCGAAGATGTAATAGTGTTGGCATCGATGTTCTCGTGAATTCTTAACTTTTACCAAAACATATTAAACTGTCAGAGGCTTTAAAAGTTTTTTAAAACTAGTTTAATGAAAGAGTAATTTGGGCACTTCATTTTTTAAAATAAAAAATATTCAAAAGAATTAGCGATTAGTTTAAACTGTGGGAGGATTTTGAACTAAAGACATTGCGCGGGAAGTGTTTTTACTAATATTGGCTAAACTGTAACAGCAATCATATTTTAATTGTTTCCCAGAAGATGACACTTTTAGTATATGTTTCGATATCTTGAAGTTGGTAGTGATTGTGAATTTATTTTGACAATTAGAGCTATGGGATATAATTATTTCACTGACATTAAAAATAGAATAAACTCTATAAACTAACTAGATTATCATATTCACTAGTGTCATTTGACTTATAAGCGGATCCCTCAGATTTATGTTTTTTTATTTAAGGCTCATTAATTTAAATGTCTTGCATAGATAGTGTGTTATCTACTTATTTTATTGTAGGTACTATATGAATACACTTTATGTAATGCTTACAGAAAGAAAAAAAACTTAGTTATTTTAATCCTGTAGGCCTGACCATTATATTTGTGTACATATTAAGTTTCTATCAAAATTCTATTGTTCACTGAGTTTATTTAACATGAAGCTCTTGATGACTAATTTATGAAGAACACCCCATGGATACCGAAGTCGGGCCAAAGTCTCCAATTTCTGACATTTCAAGTCTTAAGCCAGATACTAAAATATGTGGTGTGTGTGGTGACCGGGCCTTAGGATATAATTTCAATGCTATCTCATGTGAATCATGCAAGGCATTTTTCAGAAGAAACGCACTGAAATCAAAAGTAAGATTTCTTTTATTTATGAGTTTTTGTATTATTATTTTAAACAGTTTAATTTTTTGGCTAGACCCAAATTTTTGAATAGACTACTTGAATCTACGAGGATAGTATGCATCATTCTACTGTGAAAATAATTTGAGGATTAAACCCAACTAAACTTATACTTCTGCCATTTCACTCGCAAAAATGCGGTGAATCCAATGATACTAAATTAAGATTATTAAAAAAAACCTCATCTACTAAGTGATGTAGGAACAAATTTTGTTGGAAAGTTTGTAAAATTACACAACCGAAGCTTTACAAATATTATAATGCTGGCTAAGAGACCAACTTGAGATCTGAAAACACCATAACCATAATAATACAAACACCACAAATTAGCAAATTAATATTCTTATAAAACGTCTTCGTACAAAGGTATTCGACACAGTGAATGGCTTAACATCTAGCAAACTCACAAAAGGCTTCATATGAACTTAACTGAAATCGTGATAAAGGTCTGAAGGGATACACTCATGGGAAGTCGAATATTAAAATAAATTAATAATAGTTAGGTTAAATTATGTAAGAATATAAAAAGGCCTATCACTTTAATTACACTATTTTATTGTAGTCCTACACTTGGCAGTAGTGTCCAACCGAAGTTAATTTTTTTGACCGATGACCGAAGCCGAAGCCTTTTCTCTTTCACCTTCGGCCGAAGCCAAAGAAATTGCATTATATTGTGAAAAATTCCTATTTTTAAGTTTGACGCGATTTCTGTTGCATTTTAAATTTAAGATCGTGTTTATTTAAATAACAAGTCACATTTTTTATTGTCGATAAAATAAAGTAGAATACATTTCCGAAATTGTTATACAAAATAATATAAAGCCAAAATAAAAGTATGACAAAAATATCATTCACTTCATCCTCTTAATATTTGGCTTTGAAAAAGTGACTAAATTTTTTTTATTGCCATCTGTTCCCATCCAAAAAATGAATCAGTTATCTTTTATGTACGTTATATACTAATTAATTACATTAGCCATGGATTGATGGGTAAGTTCTTAATAAATCTGATAGTAACACTAGACTATAGTAAACAAGGACCATGTATTACTGACTACTGACTAATCTACTGTGTGCCTAAATCCAACATGCAGTGACTTGTCAATTGTCACTTGTCACATGACCGCTCTCGCGCCCCACCCACAAGCATACATTAGGGAAGGTAAGTTAAATGAACCTTCGGCTTCGGCGAAACCTTCAGTCTAATTTTGGCCAAAGCCGATTATTTCGCCGAAAGTGCGATTTATGGCCGAAGGTGGCCGAAGCCGAATGTTTTTTCGGATACTATTTGGCAGTAAAACAGCCCTACTTAGTTTCATATGGCTGTGCTATCTGATATCATAGCTCATGATATCAATTAATCGCTCATATGTAGCTAATTATTTTCGTACATTCATCACAGACTCAGCCTTAATATATGAGTGAATAATTACCATGAGCGTGGGACGATTCCTGGATAGCTCAGTGGTAAAGCATTGATGCCCTAAAATAAAAGTCCCTTTTTATCGTTTCTTTCGCTGATAAATTATAATCTCAATATTCACAAAATTAATTATTTGACTTTCATAGTTTAAGAGGGCGCCATATCATAAGGGATCGCATATTAAACCATTCGGAGGTCAGCCACTCTTCCATTCGACTTGAAATGCTTATTCGTATACTGGGAGATTGGTTGACTCCCAAGACTATATATTATAAATATGGCACTCAATACATAGCCTACGATACCTCATAAATTTAAATAAATTATTGTTTCTTAAGATTTGATATGATTTTATAAACTGCATTTTTACATGTGTGAATGTAAGTTGCAATCTTACTCATACACTGTAATGGTTTATCCTTGGCATTATTTTTTTAGAAAATTGACAAACACATGATCCCACTGTGATCCCATGGTGAAACTTTCCACAAATGATGTTAAAATATATAAATTCATTATTGATTTTTTTTTTAATTTTAAAAATTAAGTTTTTGAAAAATTCAAGGTCAAAATCTGTATGATATGACCTTGAACTGAAAAAATGTCCAAAACTAGTGACATTATATACCATATAAAAGCTTATAAAATAAGCTACAAAATGTTTTTTTACTCAACCTTCTACCTCATTTCTAGCCTGAGAAATAATTTATTTTGTAATTGCGTGTCAGCAGAAAATTGTAATTTTTTTGAGATTTCATAGGGTTGTAACTTTAAAACTACTGCAGATAAAAATTCGAAAAATTTCATTTTTGATTACCTCTGAAGGTACATTAGGTGAGCCAAATTTGGAAAAAAAATCCAAAAGGGTAAGATATTTTTATTGGTTCACTTGACACAGAATGACCCAATAGCATTTAGCCAACCTGATAGAGTATGTTCTAAAATCTACATCCTGTTGGCATTTTTCAGCAAATATTTGAGCTTAACATAATATTATCGCCAAACACTTAATTTACTATTTGTTTCAGGAATTTCGCTGCCCATTTAGTGAAAAGTGCCAAATCACAGTGGTTACTAGAAGGTTTTGCCAACGATGCAGACTAGCAAAATGTTTTGCAGTAGGCATGCGCAAGGATTACATCATGTCCGAAGAAGACAAAGTTATGAAGCGTCAACAAATTGAGCTGAATCGCTCGTCAAGAAAACGGCCGACCCCCAGTAATCGAGAGGACTCGTGTAAAGTGAAACGAGAGTCCACAGAGGACTCTCCAGAATTTTTAGGCTACGGGACACCGGTCTCTTCGGTCTCGTCAAGCTATGCAGAGTCTGAGAATACATCGGATACACCGACTAGACAACCCAAACAATGGTTATCCAACAGTCCTCAAGATCAGATTAATGAGGATCTGGAAAGGCTACTGCCTACTAGCCCAAGTGCAATAATGTCCACAAGTCACCTTCAATCATTCCCTTCACCTACGTCTGCCGCGAGTGTCCCGAGTCCATCTTCGCCCCCTGAAAACGCAACTTTAGCCGCATCGAAAACCTCGGAAATGTTTACTGAAGTCAACCACATGAGAGGCAAACCGGCTCCCGTCAGTGTAATAACGCCACCGGTTGCACAGCAACAGAAGGTGGCGAAACAATTTCCTCGGTCAAACATGTCTCGACAGGCCGGGGATTCTGATGACACACCTCTGCTCTCTTCGCTAATGAGTACACCTCGGTTGGATGTTAATACAACAGAGAACTATGTCACACATTCTTCACCGGTGTCATCGGAAATGAGAAATTCTCCCGTTTCTCATAATCCAGAGACATTTAGAGGTAGTGTGGAGGAAAAAAAGTGGAGTGAGCCAGGGCCTTCAAGGGAGTTTGGAGGCAGCTACAGTTCCACAAGAGAAGCAGCTAGAGAAGTCCTTCAGGATGTTCAAAGGTGTGTATTGATCCTATCCTGTAAATTCACTACCTACCTTTAGTTTTAGGTTTGTTAAAATCCGACACCTTAGTTCAGTCGGTCTCAGCGTGTCCGTCTACCTAGCTAAGGGTGGACCATGGATTCGATTCCTGGCATGGTCGAAAAATTTATCATTGGTGAAATGTAGGCTTACCCTTTCACAGTGTTGAATTAACAACCGGGGACTAGATGCTCTGCCTGTCTTAGTTTTAAGTTAGATTATAACACATATGAAGCTACGATAGGCCTAGCAAGCTGGTAGTGAAAAATTTATGGCTTGAATATAAAACTAATCAAAGGTCATAGGCTGGAAACAGTAATAGATGTAAAAACTTAAACCGCATAGTTATTTAAAATATGCTGCACCGTAGTCTATGTTGTTTTTATTTAGCCGTAGTGCTGCCTTGAAAATATCTATCATAATATTCTTTACCCTCCATTTTTACATCCCTATTGCTTCACTAACACACGCACACATGCACCTTACGGCATACATATATAATATATCGAATCATTGTTAGCTAGCCGCTTGCACTCCTGACTGACTCAAGTGGTCAGGATTCAACTCGGTGTGAACAGCGATCATTTGCTCGATTTGTAGTTTTTCACAGTGTGATATTCATCGTGTTATTCCTATCCTCTCTCCAGATGAATGCTGATACATTTTATCTTAAACCCCTCTATCGCTTTTTTTCTTATATTTAGTATAATGGAGATGAAGTATGTAGGAAAAATATTGCAAGGGAGACTTAAGAAAGAGATGGGAAGCACATATGACGGAAAGTGTGAAAGTGATAAAAGAATAATAGAAGTGATTAACGGAGAAAGATTGGTAAAATTTACTTTAAATTAATGTGGCCACGGTTTGGAAACATGATGTTGATGACGATGATTAACCTCTCTATCAAACATACCAACAAAAAGCATCTTCAAATGTAAAATTTAAACATAGAAGTTGTTTTTATTTTAAATAGTAATCTTTTATAAGTTTTGTTCTTGTCTGTGCCTGTGTAGGATTCCTGTCGACCCATATTCCATCGAGTCCATCCTGAGTGAGGCTATCAAACTAGAGTTTGAGGCGTACAGTTCCCTCAAGTCGAATCAGAACTCGCGGGAACTTAATGACGCAGAGCGTGCCAAACTGAATGAGCTGATTGTGGCCAACAAGGCCCTCCACGAACCTTTGGACGAGGACCTCTCCAACCTAGTGGGGGACGACTACAGATTTGAGGTAAGTATTTGTGGAACTACGAACTTGTACAGAGAGTAAACTTGTCATTATTTACATGTACACTCGGTTCACCCTGGAAGTTAGCAGTCTTACCTTACCAAATTACACTATGACCCCATCTTAAAAGCTACATCATAGTATAACTAAGCAAGGTTAGGATGCCACCATTTGAAGTAAACTGACTCTACCCTTCGTTAACCCTAAAAGGTAGCAAGCTTACCTTGAATGTTTTAAATATGGCTCGGCTTAAGATACATGTATTTCCATAGTGTAATTCATCAAGGTAAGACTGCTGCTTCCTTTCATGGTAAATTCTATCATATGCATTTAAAAAAAGTCTCAATAATTTTGAGTAGGAAGATAATTTTTGAGGTTTGTTAATTAAACAAAAGTGTCAAAATATACAGTCCAATTTTCATAGAAAGAACTTTATATGATAGCTAAAAAGCTACTTTACCATATTCATATCTCAAGTCATGTGATCTGTAGCTGTTACTTTTAATAGATTAGCAACACCTACCTATAGAATAACACTACTTCATTAGAAGTTTGTTAATCCAAACCATTTGGGAGGGAAGCATGTTTATAAAGCAAAAATTCGAATTAAGCGGGAGATAAGCCTATGTTCACAAATTTTTAATTAATTTTCGAGCGATTTTTTTTATAAAATTTCCATTCGTTTAGCTGTTGTATAAAATGTAATATTATAATTTACATTTAGAGAATATTTGATTTTACATTGCCGGTACTGTAATTATTATATTTAGTGGCAGGATAAAACATTGTGTTGACTAAAGAATGTAACTATTTAGCATTTACTATTACTTTTTTTTATAATTATCTTTTAACTTCAAGTTTGCTATCAATAAAATATACTTTTTTTTACTTAATTTTTTCCCTCCATTTTTCGGAAAATGTGTTTGGATTATCTGGAATTTAAGACTTACTGGGGCATGGTCTCAATGGGTTTTTACTATAACATGGTAAAATATTATACATTTTGGCCACACAATTTTTTTTCTTAAAGGCTCTTTAATTTAGAGGAAGTGAACCCGCATTTGCGTGGAGGGAGTGTGGAAAACCATTTAGGGAAAACCAACCCCAGTTCACCCGAGCGGGATTCGAAGCTTGATCTCCCCATCCTCGGCAGTCTAGATCAACACGATACCAGCACGTTAGCTAATTGTGCCACCGAGGCAGGTTTTAACAGTACATACAGTGGTACTTGTGTATGGTGGTCTGATTATTACCAGGGTTCAAGTTCATGTCCAGGGCTTTAGAGATAATACACAAGTGTGTGTGTGTGTGTGTGGGGGGGGGGGGG
>CABFWO010000815.1:63981-78772 GCA_902155825.1 Timema genevievae | reverse complement strand
GGGGGGGGGGGGGGGGGATTTACCCAGATTTGTTCTCACCACTTCAGATTGTCATTTATCTGTGTCAAGAGTGGAGGTAGACGAACTACACTTGTTTCCATGTCCTTATACTGAACTACTAAACACAAACTGCCGAGAGATGGTGTCCACTTTTATCACTTAAATATAAAAAAAGTTTGAAAATAAATTACAATTTTAATTTTGACAATGAACCATTTTATTGATATTAGTTCATTTAAAATACACGGCCCTTCTTCATAGCTTTTATAATTATGAGGACAGATATTAAACTTGATACCGTGCGATACTACTTATTCTTACTGGTATTGAATGAATATAGTATCATTTCTTACTGTGGGAGTGTACAGAACGCGAGAAAAAGTGGTTTTTTGCGATTTTCATGGCAAACTTTGAATATATCTTTGAATCTCATACTTTTTTGCTTTACTATTCTAGCACCTTACTATCACTATTTTGGTAACCATTATTTTTAGCTCTTAAAATCCCAACAAATGAAATTTCTGGCATGAAACAGCAATATTAAATATTGGATGATTATTAATTTCATTTCAGTATCATGAAATTTTAAGGGTTCTCAACATAGCCTCGGTTTTAGTGACCTTGTTTGTGCAAATCAAACATTGCCAGTTTTTTTTTACCATCTACACTTTTTAATGGTTTTTTTATAACCAGATTACGGTAGATACGGTTTATAAACAAACAACATATTTTTAATGTAAAGTTAGATGATAATGTAAAGTTAGATGAATGGAAAAAGATAGAAATGGTAAATGTTGAGGTAGCGGAGTTGAGAGTTAAAAAATTCGAGGCTAAAAGCGAAGAGAAAAGCTTGAATCTTGGAATCTATAATCATGGTAGGTATTGATGGGCACTTGTGGAATCTATGATGGCTCTACGACAGATTTTTTTACATTGTCATGCTTGGTATAAATGTTTTATCATTTGTATGATATAATATGAATATACCTTTTAAGCAGGTATGATATTGGGAAATAAATAAATAATTGATAGCGTTAGTAGAAATGTTTTTTTTGTTGTTGTACCTATAAAATTATCTTTAGAATTTTAATCAGTTGATTAAAGCATAAAATTAACATTTTGATCATTTTCAGTTTAAAATACTGGAGTACAACTTTTAAAACATGGTAGGGCTTATATTACAAACTTTTAAACATGAAATGACTCACATCACACAGCAGTCATATAGTCTAAGGTGTCATTTTTGAAAATATTATATTTTGCCGAAGGGGGAGATCGAGGTTTGAATCTTGATCGGATTTTTTTCCCACTTAATCATGTGGTTTTCCACTCTCTCTACACACAAATGAAGCTACAATTTTTCTAAATTCTACTTTTTTTCATACCTACCCCTGCCCCATTAGTGTAAAAATACAAATAACAGAAATAAGTGGTAAGAAGCAATACATATTATACAAAAATAAATTAAGTAAATTTCAAAGTATGTTTAGAACAGTGCCAAATTAAATTAGTTTGAAGATGTTAAATGTGTAGTATTATGCAAATAATAAAATGTAGTTCTTAATTTAAGGAGAAAAAAAAGTGTGTCAATTATTTTTATTTTTCATAACTATTTCTACTTTTCGACATATATAGTAGACCTAGTGGCCCTGGGTTATATTCCTAGCATGCAAAAAAAAAATCATCGGTTAGATTGGGGATTCCCAGTGCACAGTGATAAATTAACGGCCGGGGACTGGCTGTTGTGTCTGTTCTAGATACAATTTAGTTTATAAGTAATGTGCTGATATGATCAGTCAGTTCAGAAAGTATACATTAAATATCTAAAATAATTAAATAAAAAAATAATAGTTAGATTAGGGCGAATATAAAATATGTTTTATACCAAGTTACACACATTTTAATTGTGGTTATAGGGTTGTGGTTAAGTAAGTATAATTCAGAGAAAATGTATCTTCATTTGTGGGAGAAACACCCTTTGTATACCTGTCCAGGATTTGAACCCTTACATCATCGGAAAGTCAAAACTAAATGAGCCTGACACTCAGACCTCACACCCACTGGTGCGATTGGTTACCTTCTTATTTATAGTTTATTGATGTTATTTAAAGCTGTGTACAGAATTAAAACTAGTAGGCAGCTAGTTTAGAATTATACCAGTGAATGTGTTTCCTCATATTTGAGAAAGATTCTCATGTTTGCTAAAGTTAAGATAATGTATCTTCTTCTTGAAGGAGTATTTGATAAAACTCTATTCATATTGTAGCTTTATAGATACAGCAGCAATAGCTACCTGGGCAAATAAAGCTTGTATTTGCTTTCTTTAAGTTAAGGTTATTTTGATTTATCTTTCCTGATTTTTTTTTTCTTTTACATTTTGAAAACGTTATCTAATGACGCGATTGGACTGTCAATAGTTAGTTTAGATACCAGACTTTCCCACGTCTATTTAATTGTGACTTAATACATGACGTTAATAGAGTAGTTATTAAAACTAATCTCTTTTACCTTCTCTCAGTTTGGAGCTAGAAGTATTGTGACCTTAAAAAAAATTTAGCTCAGGATTTTAATAAATGTTGATGTTTCATGACCTCCCCAAACCGAAAAAGTGGTATTCGCCATCTGTTTGCCTGTATCTCGTCTAGAGACAAAACTATTTTACCATCGGGATAAAACCTGATATCTGTGGTTTTACTGAAGAGTCTTATTGAAATTAGATATCTAACCTTAAAATTAAGGGTAGTTTACTGAAGGGCAAAAGGAGGAAAGATTAAGTTTCTCCAAATCAACTAACTTTTTTTATAATATTTTATATCCAGATTTTGTTTGACATTACAAACATATCAATTATCATTTTCCCATAAAAATGACTTTAAGAGTAGTTTAAAATCGAGAAACCAAATCTCTCACTTTTGTTAAAACATTTTTTTTATTAAATTCTCTGACATTTTCTGTTTTTCCTCGACATCAAAAAAATCTCCTGACTTTTCCAGGTTATCCCTGTCTGTAGCCACCATGTTTAAAAGTACCAGCCTGCTTTGTTAAAAGGCTCTTAACCTAACACTAAAAAGTAAGCCAAAATATTACTCACTTTGGTTGGAGGTTCTAAAGCATCGCTCTTGCATTTGACTGGATTGTTTATAACCCGGAGATCGTGGTTCAAATCCTATACAGCTGTTCTGGGGGACTTTTCCCCAAATGGTTCCCCCACTTTCTCTCCACAAAAGTTTGGATACATTTCCTATAGATTCAACCTCATTTCTAGCCCAATAGTGTATATACGTGGATAATCTGAACGAGTACTAAGACACACAAAAAAAACAAAAACACACACGAAAAACCCCTAACATATCCTAAGGATTAAAAAGACAAAAATAAAAAATAAATTAGGTGACCTGGCGGTCTTAGGGGTAAGGTGTCAGACTTCTGTACTGCGGCTTCGGGGTTCAATCCTCGGTCCCGGCACAGATTTATCTGATTGCCAAACCCTTCCTTTCACCTCTGACAAGACGTGTATTAATCACAACTTGTGAATGTGTGGAATGCCAGGCCTACACCGTGGTTCGGATTCCATGTTAAACTGTAGGTCCTCCATTTAATCTCACAATCACCCTACCATTTCACATTAGCGTAAGTGCGTATAACCCAAACGGTTAGTAAGACGCGGTGCTAATAATAATTTAAAAAAACATTCGTTGATGATTTCTTTTAGACGACAGCAGACCACAGCCCAATGCTAGTGGACGTGATCAACCTGACAGCAATAGCCATCCGTCGCTTCATCAAGACATCGAAGAAAATCAATGCGTTCAAGAACATGTGTCAGGAGGACCAGGTGGCGCTCCTGAAGGGCGGCTGCACGGAGATCCTCATCTTGCGCAGTGCCATGACCTACGACCCAGATAAGGAGCAATGGAAGGTCAGTGGGTACTTCCCGAACATTCAAAACTTAGCGTGGGCGTGTAGGGAACACGAGTTAGTGGCAGTTTTTATATATATATATATATATATATATATATATATTTGTTGTTGTTGCCAAATTAAATAAAATATTTCTTCATTATAAACATAGAGTTTAATTTCCTTCACATGGTGATATCAACAGCTGTTGAATATCTGTCAAGGGTGCCCTGAAATTTTATAAAAAGTTTTTCATCTAATGCTGCTATGTTCATGACAGATATTCAAACAGATGTTGTTCGATGCTCGCGCCAGGGATAGGGTTAACTTGCGTTCCTTTCTCCCTCCCCACCACACCACTTTAAGAAAGAAATTTAATACTATTATTTTGAATGTGAATATTTCAGCTGCCTCACTCTCAAGCCAACCTTAACGTGAACGTAGATGTGCTTAAGGAAGCCCGCGGGAACATCTACGAGGAGCACCAGCGCTTCCTGCGCACGTTTGACCCATTGTGGCGTGTTGACGAAAACATCATGCTGATTCTTAGTGCTATATCTTTGTTCACCCCTGAGCGGCCTCGGGTCGTCCATCACGACGTCATTAAACTTGAACAGGTGAAGGCTCACTTTTTTTTTCTCAAGCAAATAAAATTAATACTCTAACCAATATTAGGTTTATTAACGTGGACTTAAATTTGTTTCTATATAGCTCTTAATGTACGGTCCAATCTTCACCAGAATATTCTTATCTGACAGAAAAGTTGGTAGATCAACTTTCACGTATTCATACATAAAGTCATATTGTATACAGCTGTTGCTTTTAATAGATGTTATTAATGCAGTGAAATTTCTTAGTTACAGATACCTTTTGTGACCAAAAAACTTTCCGTTATTTGGAAAAAAATATATTTTTTAAATCCTAGTGCTTGGATACAGTTTAATAAATATGGTTCTATATACTGTGTAATGTTTATATTAACTACAACAATCTTCTTACTGTATTGTGCTATATTTTATGCGAGATACTTATGTCAAGTTAATATTACATATTTCATGTAGCTTGCTTATACACAGAACAATACACAAATAAAATGAAATGGGGACAGTAGGCCTTCTCTACTGTAGGCCTACATGTATGCATGAGCACAGACTAACAAACAACCCCAACTGAAGGTACAGAAGGGGAGGGGGGTACGACCTTGAAGTAACGTAGTCATTACTACCTAGACTATTTTAGAAACTTTCCCTATAGGGCAAAGGCAGGACTGCTCACATTTCGCCCAAAACAATAGCTTTCCTGACATTACTACAGTAAAATACTGTACATGAACTGGTGTTTTCAATTTTTGTCCACTGTTTATAGATAAGTTTTCATACAAATATATAAATCTCTAGCAGTGTCCACATTTGTTATTGAGAAAGTCCGTTATTGGGAAGTTGTTTCACCATAAGGGCCAATGTTATTTTGCAGGGGAAATTTAAACTGTCTGTTATTTTTAAAGAAGAATCTGCTATTCAAAGGGGTTCATTAAAAGAAATTCCATCGTACCCATAGAATAGCACTAATAATTAGATTTGGGTTGAACCCACTATTTTACGAATTCAAATTTTCATTTAACTTTCGAATCCTGAATATTTAAACCAAATTTTGGAAAAAAATTATAAACCTCGAAGAAAATAGAAACATAATGGAATAATAGGAAATAGAAATAATACTTAAATAATTGTTAATTATTTTTCTTATAATCCAGTCATTCATTATACCATTGATACATTTAGTTAAATTAATGATCTGGGTCCTGGTTGTTGAGTTTGTCTTATACATTTATGTTGGTTCTGAACCACCAATAGGCAGTATTAGAGTTTTAAAACAAATTTCAATTGAAAAACTCTTTTTTATGGGTTTGAGGCTCGAATCTAATATTTTCTCAAATCTTCAAATATCCTTAAGTATTTGAGTGTTCGTGGATTCGAGGGTCCCATCCCAACCAATAATCGAGTAAAATGTTATCATTGTTGGCCACAAAAAAAAAAGTTTATATTTTCTAAAAGGTCCTTCCTATGAAAATTGTACTGAATATAACAGTACATAATAATCCTTTAATTGCAATTATTTTGTCGGCAGAACTCGTACTATTACTTGCTACGTCGTTACCTGGAGAGCGTGTACCCCGGCTGTGAGGCACGCTCTACTTTCCTCAAACTGATCCAGAAGATCTCTGACCTGCACCGGCTCAACGACGACCTTGTCAGAGTCTACTTTGACGTGAACCCTCGTGATGTCGAGCCTCTGCTCATAGAGATCTTTGATCTGAAACCCCATTGATCCGCAAGGAGAGGTAAAAATCAGTCCCGGTGATGCTTAGTTCAAACGTCTTGTTAAAGTTGGAGTTGGTTGCGCACATAGTGCTCATTCGAGATAAATAAATCTATATCCAAGAGAGGTAGGGCGGAGTAAGCTCTAATGTCTATATGGTGTTACACGGGGATTATTGTTCTTGTTTTGAAAAAATTTATATTCAGGATTTTTGATGGGTTCCAAGAAGTATTAAATCCGAGTGAATCTATTGCCTCTTGAAGGAAATTGATTGTTACCGTCATATCCCTCGACCTAGGTTTCATTCTATGGGCGGTAACGATCGATTTTCTTCAAGAGGCAGCCATTACCTCTTTGTCCAATGGCAGCAATGTAGATTGTGAACTGGGTTCTTCTTTTCATTGTAAAAGCCATATTTTGTTCATTCCTTTTATATATATCTATCCACCTTTCCTGTACCTTCTTCCTAACATATTACCATTACCTCATAAAATGAAAAGAGGCTTTCTTTAAGAGACATAATATATATAAATAAGGTGTATAACACACAGACAGCTCAATACACTTGTGTAACGATTTAAAATAAAAACATTGAAAGGAGTCTAGAAGGCCTCAAAAGTTCAAAATTAAATTTCATTGTTTAATTTCATACAGCCATTGGGCACTATTTTTCGTTGTTTACATACCTATTTAAAAATTATACATGAAAAAATATAGAACCCTGAAAAGAAAAAAAGTATTCTTTTTAACGAAGTTCACTTGTCTCCTGAAGAATACAACACAATGCTAAAGGACAGGGCCTGATACTGTGATGTGTTTTGTCTTAAATGTGAACTTTTGAATCTATAATTTTCTTGTGTGTACGTACCTTTTTATCTTCTTTTCAATATTAATTATTGAAATCAACTGTTGGCTCCTTTTTTATCTTTTATTTTATCTTAAAGTTAGAATATTTTTACATAATTTATGTAGCTACTTTGATTGAAAAACATCACAAGATAATTATATGGCTGTCAATTCGGATTGTTTGAGCTAATGGTAAATACGTTTATGAATATTATGCTCTGTTTACCATTTCCTGTCTTTACTAGTCAGTTTATCAAAGTAAATAAGTGTTGAAATGTTGTAGATTTATTGTTGCGATGGGAACTGAAAGGTTGGCAATATGTTTTGCCATTTATTTTTCACAATTTTTTTTTTATAAAAGAACGATAAAAGCTAAATTTTAAAGTTTGTTACAAATACAACATTTTGGTGTTCCTGTTACAAGCACTCTTTAAGTCATCGCCATCATCATCATCATTTTCATATACGGTTTCCAGCCTGTGGCCAGATCAGTTTAGTAAAATGCCTCTATCTTCCTCTGTCTGTCTACCACTCTTCCTCCTTTAATCACTTCCATTCTCTCCTCTCACTTGCACACTTTTGGCTATCTGCTCCTCTCTTCTTTTTCTTGGTCTCCACTTTTAAGTCATCATCATGAACCAGCCACTTGCCGGGCCTGTTTGGAACATAAGCCTCCTCTCCAAAGTCTCCTCTCTCCCCACCACCTCTTATCCTCCACAACGACCCAGTCTCCTCTCTTCTCCTCACATGGCCGTGCCACGATAGACATGCCTTCTCTATCCTGTCCTCCATTGGCTCCTCCTTAGCTCTTCCTATCACCCTTTCATTTTTCATGTTATATATTTTTGTCGCTCCTATAGTGCTTACAATTTCAGTTCACAGGCTTGAATTATGATTTAATTCCACTCTTTCGTTACCCACATTTACTTTCTAAGTATTAGAAAACATGCTATACCTCATAGGTACATGTTGTGGTGCATATTCAAATGTATTTTTATTTATAAATTTAGCACTATTTAATAGTCTAGTGTAATTATTTTCTTAGGATATGTTAACGCACTAATATTATTTTTAGAATAACACATTTTTTCCCGTAGCATATTGTGTCATAAAATTTAGCTCTGCAAGATAATTGAAGTAAATTAGTCATTATTTTGAGTTGAATGGGACCAGGTCTTTTTCAAACTATCAAAAACTTGTACTACATGAAATAACTGAAGAAAATCAATAACTTTGTTTCTAAGCATGAATAATATTCAAAAAATAAATATTTTTGATGATATATTCTTACTTGCGAGCTTTGTTTTGCCTCAAAACCACGCATTGTTCATCCCTTCTAATACATTCTTGAATTTCCTTTTCATTGAAACACTTACAGCCAGGAAGTTGTCTTACCAAGTGTTTCAAGTTTTTTTTACATAACTTTTTTTTTAAGCTATACATTTTTTCTCGGATTGTTATGTAAATGAATTTGTGCCAGGTGCCTCTCTAACTCGAATTGTATGGTACCTCAATCTACATAGACACTACTGTGTTAGTTAATATTATTTTTCAGGTGTCTTATTTAATGTCACATCCGTAAGTATATTTTAACTTTGTATTGAGTAAAAACAGACTTGTTCAATGTTCACAATGATTTCAATAACAGAGAATAAGTATTAGCAGAATGTATGATGACCGGGGCCAGACTTTGTTTACCTAAAAAAATTGACCCATAAAATAGCAAAAAAAAAAAAAAACTTAAAAATGACTTTAAATTTACAAAACAATGATCTTAGAGTTTGAACAAAAACTCGTAGTAAAAGCACACGACTAAATCAAACACTCACTTTGCGAATGAAAACAAAAAATTCAGGCAATGAAAAGCCTTTAACAACTAAACTCTCGTATTCTGCTAAATATAACATTTATATACAGATATCTGCTTTAGATGTAATAGCTACCCCATTCCAACGCAACCCTCTCGAGCTTAGTTGCAGTCTCACCAGGAATGTGTTATTTACAACCAGACAAGCAAAGAGGATACAAAGTTTATGGCCTACACTATTTTCACATTCAGACAACTGTGGGTTGCATTTATAAAATATCGATAGTATTCAAAAATTCACATATTCAACATGGATGCCTTAAAAACACTCAAAAATGGACCTATAAAATACATAGTTCTATAACCAGGGATCATGGACAGAATCTAATTACACATGAGCATTGTCTGTGATATATATATATATATATATATATATATATATATAAAATGTCCTCAAAATGTGGGCCCTGATGATGACCATTCAATAGTTTTAAGCTAGGCTTGATGTGTCAAAGAATAACTTACAAGTCTCCTTTGGGAAATTAATTTCTTTTTAATCATCTCAAAGTGTAAATAATATATATTTTATATGTTAAGAATGAAATATTATTGGATATTAGCTTAAACGAAAGAGTAAAATTTATCTTCTATCTCAGTAGTTTTATCTATTGTCAACTAAAGTTTTAACGATTCTTTCATATAGTAGATTTGCTTTTAAGAAAATAAATTTTTGTTATTATTTTCAATGATGTCTATTTTAGCTAAATAGTATCTTTTATTGCTTTGATATTGTTTACTAATAATTTATTATACACAAAAGAGGGATGGGAACTTATAAAAGGAACAAACATGATATGGCTTATACAAAGAGGAACATAGTTTAAATTTTATATCCCTCCTGATGAGTTCTGATAGAATGAAACCTAGGTCAAGGGATTGGGTGGTAATGATAGATTTTTCCCTGAAAGAGGTAGCCGTTACCTCCCTTTCCATAGACAACAATGTAAAGTATGAACTCTGTTCCTCTTTTCTTATTATAAGTTGTATTATGTTTGTTTATTTTATGTGTTTCCATCTTTTTTCTGTACATTCATCCATCTTTAGTATTCATACCTCAAATAGGGAGGATAGATTTTCTTTAAAGGTATGTTTACTAATAATGTTATTATAAATATTTGATTGAAAGCTTTTATTTTCCTACAGGGACACTTTTTTTTTTTTACTATTTATTAATAACAAACCACAGAAGGATTAATTTACAAAATCCAAAGATAAATTATTATGGGTGTGCAAAGTCAATTTATTTACAATATAAGGGTCTAGGGGGAAAAAAATACTGAAAGTAACATCACACTTATATTCCAGGACAAAGGCCTTTATATCTCAAACCTATTAAGGACCTCGGCAAAGACATAATTTTTTTAAATTAATTAAAATATGACAGACACCTCTTTTAACCATAATCTAAAGTGCATAAGAAAGTTCTCATGATTGGCTAACAGATGGCAGCATTAACTTAATTTGAGTTAAAATCGGACTCCCCCTTTTTCCCCTGTACCCTTGAATTTGAAGTAAATTCGAATCAAATAAGATAATATGAATTATTCCTAAAGCCAAATCCAAGTTTGAACATTAAAAGAAAAAGTTTTATTTTGGGAAAAACATATGAAAAGAAAAGTTTCACAACTTTACTAGACTTTAAGTATTAGATATAATCACAAAATATATTGCATACATGAGTAACACATTTCATCCTAAGCTTATAAATTAAGTTCCTATCACAACATATAATTTAATTACTAAAGTTTTTTTTTTTGCAAAGCTTTGTAATTGATGAAGGAAAAATATTACTTTTGAATTGAAGTCATAACTGATGAATGTTCGAAGTTTTCAAAGCCCAAATCTCCTTAGCTTTGACGTCGACACCCACAATAGCCCTTGCATCTTGAAAAATTTCACACGAAGAAAACTTTTATATATTATGAACAGTTTTAAAATATCTCATCAAAAATAATTTTGTAATATGAAAAATGGTACTCTTCTACGATGAAACTTTTTGTACTCTAAACCCCTCGTACTCCTTCTGACACTATGGAGTTCCTTAGCTTATTGAACTCACCCACTCTTAGCCATCCCTGCAAGTTTCCTCTTTAATGTTGAACCCAGCCTGGCGACCCACTGATTTAAACACACATGTTGAACTTTGAATAATGGTTTATTTTCTTTGAACAACGATATTGATGAAGTACATTCAAGTTATCCTCTTCCCTTGACCCGGTCAATTCCTTGCGCATTGCAAGCGAGCGATATCACGAGTGTGCCAGTGAGGGACGAGTTCCCCACCACGAAGCTCGGCCCAGCTCTAGTGGCGGGATTAGTAACTACCCTCCAGCGCTGCGCCAGACAACTGCGCAGAAGATAAAGAGGGGTGGGGAGGGATTTTCACGTCATCGGCACAAATGATGGAAATTGATAAAATATAAAAAAATAAACAGATAAGTGTAAATTTAATAAAGAAAGCCCGCACGGGGAAATAGAAAAAATTAGGGAAGAATCCAATGCACGAAGGTGACATCTTTTTTCTTTCTTATATTTTCCATAGTAGAAATAGTCAAACACAAATTTCAACACAAATTGAGTTATATTTAGCCATTGTTACCTTAATCAAACAAAAAGAGAAGGGGGAATTTAATTAACACAAACACCAAACTACTCCATTTTGAATTAAAAAAGAAACTTTAAGAAAAACACTATGCCAACTGTAAATATAAGATATTTCAACATAATAATCATTTTTAGAACAGCAAATAAACAGACCCGACGCCTCGGCTCAGTCGGTAGTATGTCTGCCTACAGAGCTAAGAGTTCCTAGTTTGAGTCCTGGCATGGATGAAAATTAATCATTGATGAAAATATGGGTTTACCCTTTCACATTGATAAATTGATGATCCGGGACTGGATGTTGTGCCTTTTCTAGTCTTAAGTTTGATTATAAGACGTATGAAGCTACGACAGGTCTAGCGAGCTGGTAGTGGAAAATATATGGCTTGAATAAAAAACTGACCCAGGCCATAGGCTGGAAACAGTAATGGATGTAAAGGTAAAAAAAGAAGAGAAAATAAACAGTATTTTAACACTGACTAAGGATCAAATGACATCTATAGGTTACTATAAATAAAATAAAATGTGTCAGCATAGAGGAATATTTTCTGCTTTGTTATTTTATATGAACTTTTCTCTTTACCTAGATGCATTTAAGGATAATTTAAAAATTAAAAGTAGTGTTATGTGACAACACCAAAATCTCATCTTCTACTTCTACTATGCTTCACATTTAAAAAAATTGACTTTTGCAAACACTCCTAATAATTTAATTTTTTTTTTCCAGTAATATGTTTATAATTTTTTCTCTTATCACTCTGTTATGTATCCTTCATTTATCCTGAAAGGTAACGAGCTTACCTTGTTTGGTTCTGCTATGTTGTAGCAAAGTGGTTCTCAAAACTTTTCTTTAGATTGTACCCCTTGGTCATGACTAAAAGTCTAATGTACCCTCACAATAAGATTTCCCTAAATGACAAATGTCAGGTAATCAGAGGAGAAAATTTCCCTCAGTCTCCTTGAAAATTTCCCGTGACATTTGGTTCTCTTATGACTTTGCTAATTTTACTCATGAGAGCTGCTAGTACCTCCTGAAAGTCTTGCGCGTACTCGAATTTAAGAACCACTGATGAAGCTTATATGAAGGTAGCACAGTGTAACCTGGCAAGGTAAGATTCCTACCTTTCAGAGTAAGTATCATAAAGACGGTTATACCACAAAAGATTTTCCTTAAAGACAAGGGGTGTACGAAGTCCACTTTTTCAATTCAAAAGAAAACTCTAATCAAATATATTAAAAAAAAAAATATTCTCGAAGCCAAATCAAAGTTTGAATATTCTTTGCTAATTGTTTTATGATTGAAAAAATATTATAGTTGTTATTTTATGCATTCAAATTACTTGGAATTGGTTTATTGTTCAATTGTTTGTAATATATTGTTTTAATATGATAAATTAGGTTACTATCACACGTTACAAGACAACTACTTAAGTTTCTTCCCATATAAATATTAATTTGTTACGTTTGTGTAAAACAGCTCAAAATAGGATTTATTTACCATAAATTTAGTATTTTAGCTCTTTATATTTTGATTGGTGAAGCTTCGTTATTGTCAAAGCTAGAATTTTTTTTAAAAGTGAAGTTGAAGCTGACATTTGTTTTGAAGCCAAGTCAAAGTTTCGCACACCCTTATTTAAAGAGCTGTTTATAATAGTTGCACTGTCATAATCTAGTCCCCGCTCCCTATCAAAAATGTGTGGAGTAGAGGTCTTGTTGAATAATATCACTTGATATGATGTGCCAATAAACTAATGGAAACAAGTGATATTTTCTTTTTTTGAGTCTTAACAAACAGAATGGTAGAGTCGCAAAACATATCTACTTCTGCATACACAGATTAATGAGAAAGTTTGTAACTTTTCATCAATTAATTAATTATTATTTGGTATTTTCCCTCTAATCTTTTGCTCAAAAGTACTACAAATGTGTGATTCATTGTCTTTCATTATATATTGTGTTGCTGTGTGTTAAAAAATATATTCTGGCTTTAATGGTGATTGCATAAAACTCAGGGGCAGCTTGTGGGTTGTTGCCAAGGGTAGCCTGGCTTGCCGTTACCGTGCCATAATTTGTTTCCTTCCATTCTTTGTAAAAAAAATTTTTTAGCACCGCTTCTTACTACCTGTTCAGCATATGTACTAATTATGCTAGTGTGTTAGGGATGAGTAAGGTTGAGGTTTAGAGGTAATCTACCCACATTTGCGTGGAGGAAGAGGAGGAAACCACCCTCATTACACCTGACCGGGATACAAACCTCGATCTCCTTGTCATCGACAGTCTAGTCTATTGCGAGAGTAACACCTTGACCCATACAGCCACCAAAGCAGGTTTTGTTCTATAAACGTTAAAGCCAACACACAAGCGGCCATTACTTTATTGTGTGTGTGGTTGGTCAATTGGTTGTTTTGTTGTTATTGTGATGGTTAAAACTAACGGGGCTTGACATGGGCGTAGAGAGGGTCAGGGGGCAATGGGACTCAGCACCCCCCACCCCCTTGCTGAAATTTTCCAAAATAATATTAAACTTAAAGATGGCCTTGTATCAAACTTCAAATAACTTATTTAGAGGCATTGACTTTTCAAAAATTTGCTTGCGAAGGATCACTCCAAATAAGTTCTAGGAGTATTTAAATTTAAAAACTATTTCTGGGGGAACATTATTCTAAACAGCTGTTAAAAGAGTATAATTTTCAAAAAATTCCCAAATGAGGACCATTACAAATAGATTCTAGAAGCATCCAATTTTTTAACATTAACTAGGGGATAGGAGGGTAGAAAGTCCCTAAAACCCCTTTTGTTACTTACTCCCCTACCTCCCTTCTTACACAAATTTCTTAAGAGTTTTGTAGTAAGTCTTAACATCATGTTAAAAACTCACTATTTTGAAACTCCCTCAAAATTAAACTATGTCCATAGTGCTTGAGAATAAATCTATAAGCTGTGATTGGTTTTTTGGGGCTCTTTGTGTTGGGGGAGTTAAGAGCGCCATGGATAACACTTAACTCAAGAAGGTAAAGCAGCTCAAGCCAAGTATTGCCTCATGTTACAATTTTTTGTATTCTACTTTAGTCGACAGTGGAACTAAGGCCAGTGAAAATATTTTACCATGTTTTATAAAATATAGCAAAATTAACAATAATTATCTTAAAATAAAAAAAAGATAGCAAAATGATGCCGATTTTGCTGAAGAATGCAGAAAACTGCACTTAAATTGCAACTTTTGGTTTGAACGTAATTTTATATCTAATATCTCAGTCA
>CABFWO010000815.1:53981-58981 GCA_902155825.1 Timema genevievae | reverse complement strand
AAGGTCATGTGATATGATTATCTAGTATGATTTATAAAAAATTATCATTATAAACTAATTTTCTACACTAAAACAGCATATGTCCTGTTCTTCCCCTAGTAACATCCTGTTTTACAAAGAAAGAGCTTTTTTTTAAGTTCTTTTTGAGAGAGAAAGAAAAAAAAGTAAAAGCGAGCGAATTAAAAACTAAAGTACTCCAAGGAAGGAGGGGGGTAAAATCAAGAAAAAAATATGGCTAGGTTTGGAATCGAGTTAATTAAGTCTTTTTAAAACCTCATCAAAGTTACAGAGAAGTAATCGGCTAGCTAATTATTATATTAACGAAGAAGTAGGGAAAAATATTTTCACTTCTTTCTTTCTTTAAAAAAAAAGTTTGCAGGAATTGAGGAATCAAGAAAAAAGTTTAGTAGTTCTGAGCAAACTGATATGTCCAGAGGCTGTATGATATATATTTTTAAAACAATTTTTTTTGTTCTAAGTTTGCAATCCTACTATTTTGATTATCTGGCAAAGACAACTTTGTTATCTTGTGTTCTAATTAATAGACTACACTTTGGTGCTATTTTACGTCTATTATCAACTTTCATTGCATCACTAAGAAATGTAACGTCACTTTCGTGATGTACTAGACTGCTGATATCAGGCATATCGGGGTTTGAATCCTGGTCAGATGTAATGAAGGTGTTTTTTCTAAAATTGTTTTTTACTCTCCCTCCATGCAAATATAGGTACATTTCCTCTAAATTCAACCTTACTTATCCATAACTCATTAGCGTAATTAGTACATGCGTATAACCTGAACAGGTAGTAAAAGGCGGTGCTAAAAAAACTTTTGTTGTTTGGTTAGTTTGGTCCTCGACTTTGAATATAACTGTAACTTTCCTACTCTTTTGCCATGTAACTTTTCTTGTTACTTTATTGGAGTAGTTGGTTAACCTCATTCTAATTTCACTTTTAACTTGTAGCTTGTTGGTTTTGGAAGCGTCAAATATATTAACAACCAGACATGTGTTTTGTTGATCAACTTTATTTAATATGAAAGTGTTAAATTATTTAGTAACATTTGAAAGCTCTGTTATTCAGGTGAATAACGACACATCCTGAGTCACACTACACCTATTTAAACCTCACTTGTCCAAAAAAGGTGAACGATAGTGGATCGTGCGTCCAAGTTGAACTCATTAAACCTCGCTCATATAGAAGTGAGTCCTAGCGGATACTCGATGCGAGTTGAACTGACGTCCCGCCGCGCGTAGGCCAGGGAGGGAGGCGGCAGACCTGCCCTCTAGCGCCACACACGACAAGCACACAGCTCAACAGCGCGGGTGATACGTAGTGTGTGACGTCACACTCTACATAACCCACAGCCTTTATTTGTAGGCCGAAATTCCAACCCCGACCTTATCGTCACCAGGAAACCAGACTAAACGAGCTTGATGATTAGACTCGTGCCCATTGACTCGGGTAAACCATACCAACGTTGCTGATAGACTACTAATTTTATTTGGAATTTTTGTCATAACTCTAAATAATATGTAGTATGATTTTGGTAGGAAAAAACTTTTTTGGAAATAACACATTTTTTTTGTTCAATATGAATAACATTTTACTATATTATTAGAAATATTTTATAGGTAGGACCTAATTATATTATCTACCAAACGTGGCATCTACATATCACGTGACTTAAGGTACGAATATATGACAATTGTTTTAGTAACTTTTAGAACTATAAAAAAAGGTACTTCCTATCTAAATCAGACTATACAAACTAAAGGACACGACACATATATAAAATAATTAATTCTCAAGATTATTATGAGATAGGCGTGAGAACATTATTATTTGAAAAGTTTAAGAAAGAACTTTCTTTACTGTCGTGTATTTATTTATACGCCAAATCATGTCCGACACTTGTTACGTTTTAGGGTGTCATTTTTACTTTCTCGATATCTTACAGGTATAGAAAGTATTGTGATCGTAAAAAAAAATCTAACTCGAGATTTTGATGAATCTCGACGTTTCATGACCCCAAGAATCCGAAAAAGTGGTTTTTGAATTTCCTGTCTGACTGTCTATACCTCCAACTAGAGCTCTAAACTATTTTACCGATCGGGCTAAAACTTGGTATTTAGGGTTTTCATAGGGTTGCCCCGAGGGATTTTTGGAATTGGATATCTAATCCTAAAATTAAGGGTAGCTTACTGAAGGGTGAAAATAGAAAAAGTCGATTTTCTCATGATCGGCTCTAACGATTTAGATCAAATTTAATTTAAAACACTTATAAATATTCCAAACAAAATGGCTACCCTCAATATTTCGGCAAAATGAATTTAAGGGCTCCGGTCTGATGTGTAAATTCTCATTTTTTTTATCATATCTCCGAAACTATTTGAGATATGAAATTACTTATCATTGAAAATATGTAAATATATTTATAATACAAATATTTTATTTGAAACATATTTTTATAAAACCAATCACTTTCAAGCTATATGCAAATATATATATTTTTTTAACTTTTTGAACGCTAAGGGTAAAGTATTGCGACCATAAAAAAAAGTCTAACCTGAAATGTTGATAGACGTCGACGTGTCATGACCCCCGAACCCTAAAAAATAATCTTTGCAATGCCATCTGTTTAAACTTAAATTTAATAGTAGTTTAATTAAGGGCGAAAAGAGAAAAAATCGATTTTATCAAAATCAGCTGTAACGATTTTGATTAAAATTCGTATCTAGGCGTTGATTAAGATTATAAATAAACTGGATATTTTCTTTTTCCCATGGAAATGAATTTTAGGATATTTTACAGAAGCGGAAATTTCCGTATCTCCACAACTATTTGAGATAAATTTATCATTGCAAAATTGTAGTACTATTAAAAATAAAAAACTTTTGTTTGAAATATATTTTTATAAAACTAACAGTTTCTGAGATATTTGCAAATATATTAATACATATTTTGTGAGCTTTAGTTGTAAGGAGATACTACTTAAGTTTTAACGCAATAATTCTCCAATACCATAGAGTAATTAAATATAAGTAGGTCTCTCAAAAATTGTATGTTATATTTCCTTAAACCTCTTAGAAGAAATGTTTGTACAACAACGATATATATTCATTTTAGACTCAATTGTCAATATTTACATTTTTTATTGGTCAAAATTTATAAATGAGGAATTTAATAGCAACTCAATGACATGAAGATGTGCGACACCTAATAAAATGTCAAACATTTTAACCGGAAATCAAAATTTTAATACGAAGAGTTGACCCTAGTGGACCCAATATCGATATTTTTTATTGGTCCAAACATACAAAAGAGGACATTAATTCTTTAAAAATAAAATTATAAAATTTAAAATCGTGACTCAAAAAAGTTTTACATAAGTATAGTGCAATTTATGCATGGGTTAGCTAGTGTATATTATTTCTTTTCATCATATATTACGAGTTTTGAGTAAATATCTCCATTTTTAAACAATAGAGCGAGAAAGTCCGTGCGGAGTTCCGTACCATTTATTTTATTTTTAGCATCGCTTCTTGCTACCATTTCGAGTTAAACGCATATGTACTAACTACGCTAATGTATTAGGAACGAGGAAGGTTGAATTTATAGAAGGTGTACCCGCAGTTGCTAGGAAGAATAGTGGAAAACCATTTAGGGGAGAACCATCAGGTCAGTACATCCAACTGGAATTTAAACCCCGATATCTCCGTCATCGGCAGTCGTATATTACGAGAGTGACGCCTTAAACCATTCGGCCACCGAAGCGGGTGTGTTATTTTGAAAGGTACAATATGGATATAGTGAACTGTTATCAATGTTGACTGGTCTTCATTAACAAAGCTAGCTAACTAACTATACGACTATGTACCGACATAGTTGGGTGTGCCCTAAAGTACTTTATTATTATTATTATTATTATTATTAGCACCGCGTCTTACTACCCATTCGGGTTATACACACTTACGCTAATGTGTAATGGTAGGTATTGTGAGATGAAATGGAGGACCTACAGTTTAACGTGGGATTCGAACCACGGTGGAGGCCTGGCATTCCTCACATTCACAAGTTGTCCTAAAGTACTCGATTGACCTGGGAGGTCAAGGTTTTATACCCAGCTGGTTGTAAACCCCCTCCCCTATCTCTTCCAATGTGGCTTTTCATCCTCTTTCCAAGCAAATTATAGTAAATTAATTTAAAACTTTCCTTCCTTATTCGGTACTAAATTTTGTTATGTGGAGATGCAGGAAACACGTGTTTTTGGTATGTTTTAGCAGTTTTTATAGCAAAACTTTTTTTTTGACAAAATAAATCAAATATTGCTTCAGTACAAACATAAGAGTTTAATTTTCTTCACATGGTGATATCAACAGTTGTTGAATATCTGTCAAGGTTGTCCTGTAATTTAATAACAACTTGTTCTCTTCATTTAAAAAGTTCCTCAACTAATGTCACTATGCTCATCACAAATATTTAACAACTGTTGATATCACCATGTGAAGAAAATTAAACTCTACTATGTTTCTACTGGAGCAATATTTCATTTATTTTGGCAAAAAAAAAAAAAGTTTTGCTATAAAACTGCAAAAAACACTGGTCTTTTTCACGTTCCCTACATCACCATCTTAAATATCAGTTATACATTTATTTTAGTTATTGCTTTCAACAAAATGTTACTAGGGGCTTAATTTAAAATACAACGATGATACAGGATGTTAAGAAAAAAGAGTACCCCGCTATTAGTGTGGTCGAGATGATAAAAACGCAAAGATATATCTCATGCGGAAACACAAAACCCACTCAGTGCATGCTGACTGTATTAGAAGTAGGACCTTCTCCGATGCAAGTCTAACTCCTAAGACTGAGGTACCACCTGTGTAGATTTAAGTTTGATTAGGCAGCCACCTCGGTCAGCCGAGAAAGTATCGATCGCTGTCAGGCCACACGGGTGTGTGGTTTTTTGGAACTACTTTTCTATTCTGTCTGAGACT
>CABFWO010000815.1:7377-24817 GCA_902155825.1 Timema genevievae | reverse complement strand
CCCCCCCACCTCGCTTATTGTACCGCAGCCGACCCGACTGATACGCCACCGCGCCGGGGCATTCATATGGTGATTGAGGCGATCAGCGCAACAACCGACCAACTCCGCCTTTTCACGTGGTTACACCGGGATCCGATTAAGGCTGTAGGAGCCCCTAAACTTAAAACATTTTGAATAACGTCACTTGTATTATTAATCTTTAAAGGTATATAAAACTGAAACGTTAATATGAAGAATGTTGTTTGCATTAATAACCATTAAGGCTGTTTGAGCCTGAAACTCACTAATGTCATTTTGCAGAACGTTTGTTGTATTAATAACTATGGTTAAGGGTATAAACCCAAAGCTCCACACAACATTTTGAATGACGTTGGTTATATTAATCATTTTTAAGGCTGTTTGAGCCCGATTTGAAAAAGTTTGTTGCATTGAAAACCATCGTTTAGGTTGTATAAGCAAAACATGTACTTTAGTTAAGATTGTTTGAACCCGATACGTAATTCTGAAGAACGCTCTTTGGATTTATAGCTGTCGTTAAGGCTGTTCAAACCCGAAACTTACACAAGTAATCATGAAGATTGCATTGATAATCATATTTAAGGCTATTGGAACCAGAAACTAGCAAACGACGACAGTTAAACTTAAGGCTGCTTAAACCCGAGACTCACAAAGGTCATTAAACTTATCACGAATAGATTTGTTCTATTTATAATCATAGTTAAGGCTCTTTGAACTTGAACATGATAAACATATTTTTGAATATTGTTGGTTGAATTGACGGCCCCATTTAAGACGATTTGAACACAAACATAACAAACATAATTTTGAAGACTGTTGGTTGCATTGATAATCATAGTTAAGTCTGTTTGAGCCCAAAAATAACAAAGTTCATCATGAATAATGTTGAATGCAATGACTACCATAGTTAATATATTAACGTAGACTAATTTTGGAGAACATTGCTAACATTAAATTAAAGTTCGGGTGGTTTGAATCTTAAATTTAAAAAGGCCACTAAGGAAAAGTTATCTTTGTTGTAGTGATAATAATGCATGCTATTTGAATCTGTGTACCAGGAGTCGTACGCACGGGAGAGGATGCTTGGGGGGTCAGGGGGGGAAGGGTTAGGGGGCATATTTTGGGGGTTCAAAGCCCTCCCATTGAGACATAAATTTACACTAGCTAAAACAATATCAATAAATGAGACGAGAACAAAAAGTTTCCAGTAGCAGACCAGAGACAAGCGATATATGTAAGACTCCTATTTAATAATTTCTTCCCTGAAGTTTAACTTTAGCAGAGACACAACACCCTGTTTATAAAACATAATTACATCCGTAATAAAGTAACATCACGTTTGGTTGATAATATTTTTTTCTGTGTTGGGAATTGAACCCGAGGCTCGGAGTAGTAACACAACCAACATAAAAAGTGTCGAACTTCTAGCTTAGTAAAACTGTGAAACCATGTGAATAGGATATTTTTTTAGCACCATGTCTTACTACCCGTTCGGAATATAATCTTATGTACTAATAACGCTAGTGATTCTAGGGATTAGGAAGGTTATGATTAAAGGAAGTGTATCCGCATTTATCTAGAGGAAGAGTGGAAAACTATTTTTTTTAAAAAACCTCAGTACACCCCATCAAGATTCGAACCTCGATCACCCAGTCATCGGCAGCCTAGTCTACTGCAATAGTAGCACCTTAGACCATGTGGCCACCGAAGCGGGTAATAGGAATTAAAACGGACGTTAGTGGAATGAAAATGCGTTTGAAATTAAGAATGAATTTTATTTACTTTTATTGTTTACCAATTTGACAACACCGAGACTAAATTAGAGATAATATAAATTTGTAACAATTTATTTACAAACTTCCAGAACGGTGGCCTCATGGTTTAAGTCGTTATAGCTGGGGGAAATAGTGGCACGTTGCCAGGATTGCCGTATCTTGCCTAGAAGTTGTACCTGTGAATGAATCTTATCACTCAGCAGAACACTCATTGACCAGATATCGTCGGAAGCGAATCTCAATATTGGGTATGTAGAGCACAGCTTATGTATGTATGTCAAATAGAAAGTGAGAGGGGGAGAACATATCACAGGTCTAGTCTGTCTACTGAGATAAGGGTGCCGGGATTGATTCTTGGCACGGCCGAAAAATGTATCATTGGTGAAATGTGGGTTTGCCTTTTCACTGTGATGAATTAAACGGCTGAGGGCTGGATGTTGTGTCTGTTCTAGAATTAAGTTAGTTTGTAAGTCATAAGCTGATAACATAATCAGTTGATTCAGTAAGTGCACGTTAAATACCATGAATGAATGAAAAAAATTGAAGAAATGTTCTCACATTTGCGTGGAGAGAAAGTGGAAAACTATAAAGGGAAATAACCTCAATAAACCCATCCGGGGTTTGAACTCGGATATCCCCATCATCTGCAGTCCAGTATATTGTGAAAGTGGCGTCTTAGAGGGGCTTAGACCATATTGCCACTGAAGCTTTTTTCTAATTGTTTTCACACTTTCTCTCCACGCAAATGTGGGTGCATTCAATTTTACTTGTCTCATCAATTCTCTACACTATTGGGACGGGTAGTAATCCGTGGGGCGTAAAAATAAAATGCAGAAAAAAAACCCACAGATTTTTCTAGAGGGTAACACTAGGGGGAAAAAAAGGGAAGGGGCTCATTTTCTATTTCTAAAACATTTTACAGCTGCTATCTGAAATACTTTAGAATTAACTTTAATAAATGACGTGGGAATTTGACTAAAAAATTGGTATTATATTTTACCAAATTCTTTTACAAAAATAAAATAAAAATACAAAATGTTTAGTCTTGCTTTAAAAGGAAGTGGATGCCTGGTTAGATGGGCTTTGATTTAATATTGTTTGCCCACAACAATCTATTCGGTTAAGAAGTCACGTCGACTTTTTTTTTAAACCCGTTCATGATTAATACCTTCTAAAAAAAATCTCATTATCATAGTCTACCGTAAACAGATTGAAAAAAAAAAGAAAAACTCTTCCATATAATTAAGAATCTCAGAACGTGTGTCAGTTTATACGAGAACATCGTTTTCTATTTGAGTAGCATGACCAAATGTACACAATTCGTCCCCCCTTTTTTTTATAATAAGATACCAGGCCCCCCCAAATCCCTCCTTCCTCGAGCATGTTCCCTTTCCACCCCTTTTTCATCTATCTATATTAAACTTCCCCCTCTCTTGCTTTTTTTTTGTACACAGGATAATATTGTTAATACCGAGCATTGTCAGGTTGGCCAACAATGTCCACACAACATTACCACAACGCGGTGTGTAATTATATCGTCATTTACAAGAGTCGAGTTGGCTTGTTAGGGACTCGACGCGACATAACAATCTATCACGCGCGCGTCACGTCCAAAACGATTTCATTTCAGACCCAAACATTTTTTTTTTTTGGAAAAGGGTGCTTGTTAAAAGATAATTCTAAGGGAAGGGGGCGGGAGAGAAGAGGGGGAGGGGGCTGATACATTACTAAGTCTTTTCATACTAGGAGCGATACATAATGTATTATTAGTTTCGTATTGCACAGTACACTATGAAAATGTATAAACGAAAACAATTATGATAGATTTGAATCCACATTAGGGCCGTTTTCCCAATGAAGTAAAGTATGTGTTGTACTAGGTTAAATGCAATGTGTATGGCATGACACTTAATAGTAACTAAACTTAATTTTATTGCTCCTAAATTCACTAGACATAAATTAAAACTACCTAAACTTAATTAGAAAACTACTAGACCTAAAATTTAATTTTCACAAATGTATTTGTAACATCCTTAACTGTTCGAGTCTTCTGTGATCCTAAACTCTACTAGAATTAAGCTTCAACCCACTTTAGTGACTGCGTGGTCTAACGCGCTACTCTCGCAGTAGAATAGACTGTCAATGACGGGGAGATAGAGGTTTGAATCTCGGTCGGGTGTACTGAGGATATTTTTTCTAAAATGATTTTCTACTATCTCTCTTCATGCAAATGCTGGTACACTTCCTCTAAATATAACCTCCCTTATCCTTAAAACCATTAGCATAGTTAGTATATAAGCGTATAAACTGAATGGGTATTAAGACGCGGGATTAAACAAACATCTATGTAGTTTTGGGAGTAGAAATTTGTTTAAGGGTGGTTTTCTGTTGACTAAATAAAAAAATAACTATTTTAAAAATGGCTCTAATGATTTTGTTTAAAATGTATATCTAGGGAGCAGTTGATTTCCCAAATAAAACTGTGTAGGCCATACTTTTTTTTAGAATAGTATTTTTCTGAAGATTGATTTTTATTATTTTTTCATATCGTTGAAAACATCTATACCGATTTTGTTCAAAATTGACATCAGGAGATTATTTTATATGATAATGAATAATATGTTTTCATTTTTCTAAAATAAACTAACTTAAGGGTGGACTACTTATGATAAATTTATTAGAAAATAAGAAATTTTTCGAAAATGGCCCTAAAGATTGAGTTCAAATTGGGTATCTGGTAATAGTTTTTCATGATCTATAAGAATACTTTTTTATTGTTACAAATTACAAATTTTAGAGTGGATTACAATTTTTATTTATTTGAGATTTGTTAAAAATATTTGATAAATTTGTTTTAAAGTTTATAAATAAAGAGTTTTTTTATTGTGATTAAGAAGATGATGTGTTTGTTTTTAAGAATACAACTTAATTAAGGGTAGCTTACTAAAAACGTTTTTTAAAATTTAACTATCTTCTAAAATATAGTACACAATATTATGAGAAACTAAGTGAGATTGTGTCTTACTATTTTTTTTTAAATCTATTTATTGAGGCAAGCTACATTTTAAACTCCCTAACTTCTCAATTAAAATAGATGGTGTTTGGGTAAATGAGGTTTTTTTTCTTGACGCATTGGTAGCGAACATTTGACAATCAATGGAAGTTGTGTACACACACACACACACACACACACACACACACACATAAACACACAAACAAACAAAACTATTTCGATGATTTTGCTGTTTTAGACTTTTTATGTGTAAAGCGATCCCCAGATTTTTCGACAACCCACCTTCTAATTTCACACTTGTTTACAAAAATGTAGATGTTAAGGCTGGTTCCCACCAACTGCGAAGCGAAGGCCAATGGCTTAAGGTGATTTGGTACAATACTGTGATATGTTACGACAACTGTAAAAGCTAGAATTAACATTTAGTGTTCCTATTTTTGTTTATTTGTCACGTCATCTCATTACTAACTAGTTCGGGTTGTACTCATAGTTACGGTTGATTCGTGACAGAAAATAAATATTTTTATTGAAAACATTGGTTAAAAGTCAATAATGTGGATATAATTATCATGTTCCTAGCATTACTATATTATCAATCAAAATTGCTAATAAACACTTCTAATAATAATTCCCTAAGCAGTATTGTATTATTGGCTTTTTCGTAAATTATTAAAATAACAAAAATATTAATAAAAGATTATGTTTTTGATTTCACGTTTGTGGCAACAAGATATATTATAGTAAATGAAATAATAAAGTATTATATTCACACTTGTAACCATGGGCGTAGGGATAATTTAATTTCAAGGGAGGTTTTAAAATCGTAAGTTTATGGCATTATATTACGTAAAACCTACTATTACACCCTAAGAATAAGAGCATTGTTACTTTATACAGTAGTTGTGAAGAGTTGTGTTAAGAGGGTGGGGGAGCAAGTAACAAAAAAGATTTTAGTGACTTTATAGAATTTTAGAAAATTGGATGCGCTTGGAGAATTTTTGAAAATTATATTCTTTTAAAGATATTTAGAAAAGATATAACCCTTACATTTTTTAAAAATTTGGATACTCTTAGAGGTTAATACTCTTAGAGGTTATTTGATGTAATTTACTTCGACAAATTTTTGAAAATTAAATGCTTCTAAAAGCTATTTTAAGAAGTGCTCACAATTTTTTAAATAAATAATTAGATTCCCTATAATCTATTTGAAATATTTCCCACCAAGATTTTTAAAAAATATTCGGATGCCCTTGGAAACTATTTAGATTAATAATTGCCTGATTTTTTTTGTTTTTAAATTAGATAGCACTAGAAACTATCTGAAGTCTCCCATCAGCATTTTTTTTAGATTGTATGCCCTTGGAAGCTATTTGGAATGGCCCTTTACGAGTATTTAAAAAAAAAGCGGATTTTGACTATACTTTTTATCTAGGCAATATTTAACATTAAAAACAAAAGAAAATTCTCATTTAAAAAAATAAAAATGACTTTAAAGGTATCTTACATTAGCATAAATTTCCAATTCTAGTAATATATCCACAACTATTTGAGATAAGAAATATTTTATCATTGTAAAGTTGTATTACTATTAAAAATAAAACGTTTTTATTTAGAATATATTTTTTTCTGAGCTATAATGAAATATATATATTTTTTATGAAGCATTTTGAAAGGTGATGTTGATTTTTTTTACTTCATCTACTTCTCTCAATTTTCTGTAACAACGTATATAATTTAATCCATGTTCTTTGGTGGAGTGTTTCTGTAACATTGTAAATTATATTATTTCTTTACACAAATATTAAGAGTTGTCTAATAAATGTTTCCATTTTAAGATGAAATAGAGATAAAGTCTGTGCTATGCACTGTAGTATTTATTCATATTTAGCTTATGGTCTAAAACTTTAGATTATTATAAATTCTATCTATCCATTTATTAATATTGTTTAAAATTGTTTTTGTACAGTACACTAATGATCAGTCGGTAAGCCGATTAAAAATATTCCTGTTTAAAACCCACATCTCATGAACAAGCCCTTCTATTGCTTCACGCTGTTTGACATTCCTTTCTTGAAACGTAAAGCTGAGTGATTTTCTCAAACAACTCCAGTCTGTTGTATGTTTCAATCACGTTAACTGTTTGAATTCGTATTCGCGCGAGTTTTTCGTGGAATTCCCATTAACATGAACTCTGTATTAGAAGGAAAGATTTTTTTTTAATTGGCTGAGTGGTTAGTGGGGTTGATGTTGATGGTGGGATGATAAGCCTTACCACTCAAGGGCAGTTTATATTTGCAGTTTTTATTACAAAATAATAATTCCGCCAAAATTAATCAAATATTGCTTTTATTTAGCACCCCGTTTTATTACCAATTCAGGTTATACGCATATCTACTAACTATGCTAGTGAGATAGGGATTATAAAGGTTGAATTTAAAGGAAGTGCACCCGCGTTGGCGTGGAGGAAGAACGGTAAACCATTTAGGGCAAAACCACCCTTAGTACAGCTGACCGGGATTCAAACCCCGATCTCCCAATCATCGCCAGTCTAGTCCACTGCGAAAGTAGCGTCTTTGACCACGCGACCACCGAAGCGGTTTATCTACATTTAACTTCGCTAATGTAATAGGTGTGAGTAAGGTATATCTCAGAGGATATGTACTAGAATTTGAGTGTAATAAGAATAAAAAAACATTCACGATAAACACCTCAGTACACCCGTCCGGGATTCAATCCTAGACCTCACCATCAGCGTGAAACCAGTCAAGACGATCTTGACGTTTCGTTCGTCTTCCCAGTGATGTGGAGTTTATGATTACTATCATCAGTTCATCAGTTTTGTGTCGTGGATTGTTGCCAGAGTAAGCATAGCTTGTTAAAACACCACCTGTGGTGTGTTCTCTCCCACCCCATTTGACCAATCACACATAGGTTTGACTCTACACACCTTACATGGGAATGTACAGTGTTCCTATCATGAAACTCCAACATTTTAAGCATATTCAGTTCATTACAGTGGAGTTTCATGGCGAACACCCTGTATTTCCGTTGATACTTTGTCAATGAGTGTTCTACTGAGAGTTGAGAACATATCACAGGTACGGTCTAAACTAACTTTTGCTTACCCTGGCAAAACACCACGACATGTCACTGTTAAACATTAATAATATTGACATATTTATTTCAATGTAGGTTTATACATCAAAGTGGTATGCTATGAATCAAATTTACAAGGTCTACCTCCAAATGTGCGGGTCGTAAAGGCTGATTCACACAGAACGTTAAGCTATGCTAAGGTTTCGTCAATTTGGTTTCACGCTCATTGCTAAGCTAAGCCAAGCTAAGCTATGGTTCCTCTTTTTCCTCCTGAATTCACTGTGGGTTTTTTCTGGCCTGATCCAGTGAAGTTAAGTTATAGCAGTCTCCGAAATGTCTTGTTTGAACTCAGATCATAGTACTGAGAAAGAAATGATGCTGCTATTAGCAGTTGTTTTGGAAGAGGAAGAAAATTTAGGAGGTGGAGGTTTGACATGGTCAATTAACGGTTCCAATTTAATATTAAAATATTTATTAAATATAAAACCTAAATAGAATATTACTTAAATACATGTGAAACAGACTGGAAACAACATTTCAACACTTCTTTGGTTATTTTCAACAACCCAGCACTGCGTCTGTTCAACACGGAGTCCATGCTGCGTTATAACGCGTTCGCAACGAAAGATGGTTCAAGATAGAAGCTAAAAAAATTTCCCGGCCAGGAATCGAAAAAAAAAACCTAGCGCAGCGTGGCAAGGCATAGCTTAGCTTAGCTTTCTGTGTGAACCAGCACATTTTAAATACATGGTCCAATATTTTTCCAAACAGTTACCAAATCAAATCTTATCTTAGCTTTCTGTGTGAACCAGCCTTTTAAAGGGGAAGGCAGGTAGGAAATAAAAACCTAGTTTCCCTGGTGGTCTAATTAGTCCAACAGTTTTATTTATGTATAATTTCAAAGTACCTCATTTCCTCCCATGCGTTTAGAAAGGAAGAGGGACCAGCCTGTGTCTGTTTCCTCGAGTATATCGGGATGTAATTGGTTTATTGGATGGCGCTCAGCCAATGGGACAGATTGAAACACTTCTTTCAGACTGTTGGTCTCAGGTGGTCAAGGCAATTAGCCACTGTTTCCAAAGTTTTAACGATCACAGACTCGTTATATTTTATTCTGTTCTAATCTATATAAATAAACAGGATTATGTGTCTCGTGAAATTGTCGAGGAAACCTTTTATTGCTCAATGGTTGGTTAGCACTACAGCCTGGATTATTTATTAAGGGAGTATTTACCCGCTTCAGTGGCTGAATGGCCTAAACTCTAAGGCTTTAATGTTAAGATGAGTATTGATATCAAATCATAGAATAATTTGTATTCCTATAATCTTGAAGTTATTAACGATTACAGTTTGTATAGGGTGGGACGGAAACAATTAGACGATCTATGCTGAGGAATATGATGGACAACATGCTGAGATTTGTTTGACGTCCGGTGGAGCTCGTCAGAGTGACATTATCTTCAAAAAGTGAAAAAATGTAGTATTTAGCTAGTGAATATTTACTTTCCAACTAAAGAGTTAATTTTCAAGTTACTGACTGTCTAATTGTTTCGGCCACACCCTGTATAATAGAAGGTTGATTTGGTTACTTAACTAATTTTCTTTAGCACCACGTATCACTACCCACTCTGGTTATATGCTTATTTACTAATTATACCAATGGTTTTAAATATTAGGGAGGCTATGTCTACAGGAAGTGTACCCGCACTTGCGTGAAAGAAGAGTAAAAAACGATTTTGGGAAAATTACACTCAGTACACCCGGCCGAAAATTTGAACCTTGATTTTCCCGTGATCGGCAGTCTAGCCTACTGCGAGAGTAGCGCGTTAGATCATGCGGTCACCGAAGCAGGTAACTGATTATTTTTTAAATAATATTTTACGTTCATTAAAATATTATAAACCGGTTTAAATTATCAATCTTTACATACTGGATTTAATACTATTAAAATATCAGATTTCGGTTGATTTGGTGGAAAGGGGGTGAGAAAGGTAGACTCCAAAGGAGGTCTACCTACGTAGGAGGGTAACGAAACCATTTAAGGGGGAAAAAAAAGTCTTCAATATACCCGTCTAAGACTGGAAACCACGAATTGTTCCCGTCTCCCGGTAAGCCACAGACAAGATGAGACTGAACGAGATTATTGACATACCTACTGGCACGGTCTCCAGAATAAGATAAATTAACAAATTAACATGTAACAAAACTAATAGAAAACTTAGTATTCGAATACAAAACAAACGTGTGTGAAACCTAATTACGAAGAGAAGTTACTAACAAGATATTTTCCCTCCCAACTATCGCGAGATCACGCCAAAACCGAACAAAAGTGACTTTATAAAATGAAGACGTTATAGCTATTTGTTCCACCAAAATGTTTTGCTAAGTTTGGTTGGTGTTCGTTCATAGCTGGTATAACCGCGTTGACAATGGCGCATCGCAAGTAATTAAGTCACTTCCCACTTCCTTTCCTCATCCTTCTCCAAGCTTATACCAAACCCCTGTTATAATTAGAGCAACCCCCACCACCCTCTTCATCTTACTTAGCACACACTCTTGCGTCTTTATGCATGATTATCGTCTTCCACTTTCAACCCCTCTCCCTTTCCCAAAACCCTCCCCTCAACCCCCTTTTTCGGTTAGTAGGAAGGGCGGGGCTTTACACAAGCGAAACGACAAAATTGCATAAATTATTTACGCGAAATGTGGCAGAACTAATTAGCTAAAAATATTCAGTCCCAGTAATTAGCAGTCTCGTTAAATGTCTAATGGACTTCTCGCTATCTTTAAAGACTCCGGAGGAAACTTTTGGTCGTCTTGTCATTCAGAGGGCGGATTCGGAACGTCGATAAAAGAAAGGCTCCGGGGAATTAACAAGAGAGGACCGGTTTCGGTGGTCGCATGGTCTAAGGCATCACTATCGCAATATACTAGAATGTCGAAGACGGGAAGATTAGTGTTCGATTTCGGTCCGATGCACTGAGGCTGGCTTTTCCCAGAATGGTTTTACACTCTCTCTCCACGCAAATATGGATACATTTACTGTAAAATCAATCTTAGGCCTACTCATCTATAGCTCACTAGCATAATTACTACGCATGCGTATAACCCGAAAGATTAGTAAGACGCGGTGCTAAAAAAACAAAAACACAAGAAACACCCGGGATTAGAATCTTTGTCCCTCACACCAGTGGACATGTGGGTTAGGACGAGAGTCTTGTTTTGTCTCATTTGCTGGTGGTGAGTGGGTTGGCATTCTAATCCCGGCTGGGTGTACTCAGAACAATCTTCCTAGTTTGTTCCTCACTCTCTCTTTACGCAAATTCGGGTGCATTTCCTCTAGTTACCACCGTATTCATATGTCAAGTCATGTGATATGAATCTTATACTTTTGACGAAATAAGATTAGTAATATAGTAAAACTTTATAATTGTTTAGGAGGCGTTCAAATTTACGTAAGCACACTTTTGGCAATTTCGGACCCCTCACCCCCTTTGTAAGCAAACATAAGCCTCTCCCTCCCCCCAATTATGCTTACGTTATATTTGTCGACTTTATTTTTAATAGTAATTCGTTCACAGAACTAACCATTATTTTTATGCAATAAATAATTTATAAATTGCTGATAATTATAAACGTAGAGGTGTAAATGGTGCGAAATAATTCACAGTAAATAATGTTGTAGAGTTAATTAAAATGTATTGTACTAAACACGTAAAATATAAACAGTTATATAATTATATTAAAAATGCTAACGCATATTGAAATTGTAAGAAAAAGTATTATTAGTGCATACATTAAGTATTATACAGGGTGGCCCGCGGAAAAGTAGCCCACCTCCTATATACAGCAGGCCCCTCATTGGACGGTAATCACTTTCAGCATCTGTTGAAACATGTGGGTAAGTCAATAAAGATTTACACAAGCAGTTCACTTGCTCATTCTTCATGTCACAATATGGGTAGAGGGGGATTGACCTCCTCCAATTCAGAGTGAGGCGCCTGCTGGGTATAGGAGGTGGGCTACTTTTCCGTGGGCCACCCTGTAGCTATGTATAAAAAAACTCTAAGCCACCTTTAATCTGATGACCAAAGTCCTTGACCCACGTCTCTTCACTTTTAACTATCATATTTCCATTNCCGCGTCTTACTACCCGTTCGGGTTATACGCACTTACGCTAATGTGTAATGGTAGGGTGATTGTGAGATGAAATGGAGGACCTACAGTTTAACGTGGAATCCGAACCACGGTGGAGGCCTGGCATTCCTCACATTCACAAGTTGTGATTAATACACGTCTTGTCAGAGGCGAAGGAAGGGTTTGGCTATCATTAAAGGTATTTCAAATGTACTGTTCGTTCATAAGAAAATCAAGTTGTCCCTATATTTTAAGCTTTGCCATAGTGAAAGCGTACCAGGTAGGTTTGCTACCTTTCAGGGTGAATGAAGTGTATAGACTTAGGTGAATACACGATACAATTTCTTAGCCACAATAAATTGTGTCATGGGTACTCGGGTTTCGGTCCCTCAATTAATAGTAATAAACACTAAACATTTTTTATCACGGGGTATTGGGTTGGCATCACTGTATTTGTACTTAACGATTGCCCGCCAATGACAAGGCTTTTTTGTTGTTGTTGTTGCGAGAAGGTTCAATGAATTGAAAGGAGGAGGCAATAATTTTAATAGATTTTGGTGATCAAGGAAAAGACCGGGTGGAAGGGGTAGTTTTTAGGATTAGAGAGAAGAGGATCAGGAGGCTGAACCTTTGATCCACAGACTTTCAGTTAGTTTAGTTGGCAGACAAGCCCCGGACTTATTGATGATCCTACTACCGGTCTCGTTAGCTCTGTCAGACTCATCCACAATTTTTTTTTAAAATCTGAGGTACTCGATTTTCATCTTCTAAATAACAGATTAAACTAGTAGTCCTGTGAACATTAGACCTCCCTCCATGTTCTTATCGTTATCTTAAGATCTATATTTGGTTTTTAGATTGAAATATTCTCATAATTTCTCCTTGAGTTTGAAGTTTTATGTCCAACACCTTAGCTCAGTCGGTAGCATATATGCCTACTGAGCTAAGGGCTTCGGGCTCAATTCTCGGCAAGGTCGAAAACTTATCTTTGACGAAGATATGGGTTTATCCTTTCAAATTGATAAATTGACGGCTGGGGACAGAATTTTGTGCCTGTCCTAGTCTTAAGTTGGGTTATAAGGCACATGAAGCTACGAAAGGCCTAGTCAGCCGATAGTGGGAAAATATATAACTTGAATAAAAAACTGACCCGGACTATAGGCTGGAAACAGTAATTGATGTAAAAAATTTGAAGTGTTTTATAAATTGGACTGTGACTTGTTTCTTGTAATTAACGGAATATCTGTTGACCAGAGGCCAAATAGCCAAGACTCTAATGCAGTCCTAGATATTTACGTAGTCAATCATATTCCTCAGATAACGTTATTTCGAACACATTCAAACATATGCCAATCACATCAACTGGCTCTATTTTTAAGGGTGCTAGACAAGAACACAGCTTAAGATTAGTTAAACTTCTTGGATGTGAACTTTTTTAAAAGTAACAAAACGGCGCTAATAGTAAGATGCCAAGACTTTGTGAAAAAAAAAATAGGATAAAAACCAAACAAACCTTTAAAAAAAAGTAGGATGAAGATGAAATAAAGTAAAAAAATGTATATAGAAGGGAGGAAAGAAAAAAAAGAACGAGAGAGCGACTAGAGAATGTGAGGCGAGAAATGGAAGGCAAGTGGAGTTTCAAGTGATTTTCCACTTGGCTGGAGACGAATGTGCGACTTGATGGATCTATTACTCGGCCCCCTTCCCCTCCATATTAACCCTCCCTCTCTTAGTCCCCCAACAACACGTGACACAGACGCGGTTCATGCTGGGAACAGGATAGTAGAGCACGCGAGGAGGTCTTTGATAGCATATCAAAACATTTTTAATACTTTAATTCGACGTAACAATCCAGATTCCCAGTTACATTGTGTTCATTTTTTTTAGAATGTATACGACCAGTGTTTCCCAAACTTTCACCAGTCGGGTACCCCAATCGGGGCCACGGCCACCAAAGTAACCTTTCAGCTCTTCACTAAAAAAAAACAATCCAATAATTATTATATTGTAAAACAAGCCCTGACAGGCGTAAATAAACTACTATTTTAAAGTCCGTAACACGCAACACGCCAAGATATGCGTTGATTTATTCGTACAATTTCTATAACCGTTCTGTGAACAATAGACCTCACTTCATGTTATTATCATTACTACAGTCTTACTAGTAGTTCTGTGAACAATAGACCTCCCTCCATGTTATTATCATTACTACAGTCTTACTAGTAGTTCTGTGAACAGTAGACCTCCCTCCATGTTATTATCATTACTACAGTCTTAATAGTAGTTCTGTGAACAATAGACCTCCCTCCATGTTATTATCGTTACTACAGTCTTACTAGTAGTTCTGTGAACAATAGACCTCCCTCCATGTTATTACCGTTACTACAGTCCTACTAGTAGTTTTGTGAACAGTAGACCTCGTTACTTCCATATTTATAACTAAAGGAGGTTTAACATTAGCGGAATTTAGTTTACCTACTAATTATAAAGATGTCCAATATCAGATTGGTATATTGTGTTTTTGAATCAAGTTCTTATTGCACTTAAGTATTAAGAATGTTCTTTGGAGAAATCTCTCTTTGGATTTTAAGTTGAAATATCTCCAGAAATTTATTCTTGGTTTTGGAGTTGACATTTTTCTTTAGCGATCGAGTGAAAATGATTATCATATTCAATAATATTTTATATTCATTGATAATAACTGTTGTTAACTTAGTTAAATAAATCAGTCTTGCAATATACGTCAAAATTTTTTTAAAAATGCCTCCAGTATGCTATATCGATTGCTTGGAATTTTAAATTCAAATCTCTTGTAGGAGATAATTAGAAAACGCTTTTTGAGTGGGGTCACCACCTTTAATTAAATAGCTAGATCGCAAAACTACATACATACGATGTTTGGCCTAGGTTCATATAAGTCCCTACAGAATGTCGTTAAAATTGAACCACACTTTGTCAGTAATTGGGGGGAAAAAACAGCCACACACTGTATACAACGAAATGAAAATATAATAATATTTAGCACCGCATCTTACTACCCGTTCGGGTTATACACTTAAGTACTAATTACTCTAATAGATTAGGAATTGGGAGGGTTGAATTCAGAGGAAGTGAACCCGCATTTGCGTGGAGGGAGAGTGGAAAACCATTTAGGAAAAACCACCCCCAGTTCACCCGACCGAGATTTGAACCTCGATCTCCCCGTCCTCGGCGGCCGAGCTCAACACGACTAGCGCGTTAGCCAACTACGCCAACGATGCGAGTAACGAAATGAAAAACAATAGAGTTAAAATAGGACCTACCTGATTCACTAGCCGCACGGTCTAAGGCGTCACTCTCGCAATAGGCTAGACTGCCAATGAAGGGCATCGAATATCAGCCTGGTAAACTGAGGGCGCTTTTCCAAAATGGTTTTACACTCTCCTTCCACGAAAAGGTGGGTACACTTCCTCTAAATTCAACCTCACTCGTCCTTAGCACGTACATAGGCGTGTAACTTGAACGGTTACTAAGATGAGGTGCTAAGAAAAAAAAAATATTTCTCGCCCCTAGGTCAATAAGTATGTGCAGTTATAGTAACTCAAATTACGTTATAATCATGGATATAATTTGTTCGCGTCGGGTGCAAAGACAGTGACTGGGGAAAAAAGGTTCAACCTTAACTTTCTTGAGGACTGTCGTAACGGGCGGCTACGGAGAACCAATCATAGGGGGACAAATAACATCGATTTGCGGATTGAAATAATTAAAACATCAATTATAGCAAATGGAACGGTCGCTATTTTAGAAACATATCGTATTATAATGTATCTAATAATATCTAGAAATTCAGAGAGAACTTCAATAGATTAATCTTAACTGTTGCTATTTTAACTAAAAAACACTAAACAAATAATAAAATACTTAAAATATTGATTGTATTTATAGAATTTACTGGAATGGTTTTATTTCAATGCATTTATTGGTAAAAGTATCTCATATTTGGTAATTGGGTGACACGATATCACGTGATTAAAGTGGAGTGTAAGAAGATGCGAGAAAAGATGTTTTTGCAGTTTTTATATAAAAAAATTATTTTGTTCAAAATAAATCAAATAATTCTTCAGTAGAAACATAGAATTTAATTTTCTTCACATGGTGATATTATAATTCTTAAATATATGTCAAGAGTTTCTTGAAATTTAATGACAATCTTTCTCTTCATTTAAAAAGGCTGTCATCCAATGCAGCTATGCTCCTGACAGATATTCAACAACTGTTGATATCACTTTGTGAAGAAAATTAAACTATAGGTTTCTACTGGGGAGATATTTTATCTATTTTTATAAAAAAAATGTTTTGACATAGAAACTTTAAACACACTGGCCTTTTCTCGAGTCCCCTTCCATCTCACCTTAAGGGCACGAAGAGTGCTTACAGAATTAAAATTTATATGGACTTAAGGCCTATAAGGGCAGTGAGCTAACAGATTATATAGAAAAGGCTCCTGGGTGTGTCTTAATGTTGTGCTTATAAAAGCTACGTAAGTTTGTGAATCGTGTAGGCCTATTTATACAAACTTGTGTGTTGAAAAGTTCACGTTAAATACTTCAATCAAATAAAAATAAATAAAATAGTGTTTCAAAATCATTAAACTTTTTAAAACTAATTTTTTTCTTAAGATAAAAAATTATCAAACCTATAATTGTATCGTAACATGGTTTTGTTACACACCTTATACAACCTTTTGATTATTACAGGATTTAAATTTATATTCATTAAAGTTTACTGTCTTACCTATTTCAAACAAATTAAAACACATTGTATTTAATCAATAATTGTGTTTGGTGATTATTTATTGCCAATCTAAATTAAATGACGCGTTCACAAGAGGGGTAACAAATGATGCAATTACATTGATAACGTATTGGAACAAGGCTACTAAATATCACGTTATAAGCGATACCCAGAACTAAATAGCCCGAAAGAATGACAAAACAGCATCTAGTACACATGCAATTATGACTGCAATTACTCTGTAACGACTACCGAGCATTACAATACGAATCGAAATTGTCTTCATCCGCTGCGAAGTGTGACCGATAAAAAAAAATAGTCTCTTTGCAAGTAATAGCGTGAAGTGGTTTGATTTACATAATTGAACAGCATCTGTGTCTCGATTTGACTGAAAAGGACTGTGGTAAGAGTAACGTAAGGGGTGGGAGGGAAATAGGGAGGGAAAAGGAAACCTGAAACGTTGGCGAACCTGTTTGCAACTGTATAAATCACACGGTAGAGTAGTGAAGCGTTTTGTGAGAGTTCGTCTGAATGATTAGTTCACTGGTCCCACCGCCAGAGGCGTACATGATGCAGGTCACGTGACTCGACAATGTTTGCTCCCGTAGCGGGGGGGGGGGGGGGG
>CABFWO010000814.1:180964-242443 GCA_902155825.1 Timema genevievae | reverse complement strand
ATACATACATACATACATACATACATACATACATACATACATACATACATACATACATACATACATACATACATACATACAATCATGCATACATACATACATACATACAATCATACATACATACATACATACATTCATACATATATTCATACATACATACATTCATACACATATTCATACACACATACATACCTACACACATACATACATACATACATACAAACTTAGAATTGAACCAACATCTCTATACCTGTTGACAACCTCAACACCTCAGCCATGCGCTATTTCGTTAACGTAATTTCTCTCAGAGGAGATTCTGCGTTCCATAATTAACTGTAGATTCCAATACAAACATCCAACAAAACAAATTTAATGTAAACTTGAACTTTAACCCTCAGTTAATCGATTACTATTGTTTACATAGGTGAGGAAAACTAATGAGTAGTCTCCGCTCGGTAGGAAACTTTGATGTGTTATCAGGAACACACAAATAAACACATGATGTATCTGGATTGTGAAGATCAAACTTGGACGATGTTATTGCGGTATCATATTCACTCATCCGACTAGGTCGGTTACTTAAATAACAGTACATACAATAACTTTCAGAATAATTTTCTGATGATGACTATGATGATTGTTATAATGTTGATGATGATTATGATGATTGCTAGAGTGATAATGATGATGATTTTGATGATTGGTAGAATAATAATGATAATGATTATGGTAGTAATGATAGCTACAATAATAATGAAATTGGAAGATTTAACTTAGGGACTAAGACGACTGATTCTTAGCCAGGAGGACATGTTATAATATTCCAAAGAGAAAGCATGGTTGTTGTTTTTTAGTGTTTGCAATAATGTGCTCTAGTGACCTAGGGCAGCCATTAGCGAATCAACAACTAAAGTCTAAGGTAACATGATGATAAATCTCAATTCAAAGTAAATATACCAATATCCGTCTGTTGATTTGATGGGAAGCAATATTGTTGGAAGAAATAGTTCCCATTGTACCCGTTCGACGTTTGAAGTCCAGACTTCAGGATCAGAGACAAGCAATCAACTGCAGGCCCAACTCTTTAGTTTGAGTCTTATTACTATATAACGTTTAAGGATTGCTATTCTTCCTATAGTCGTGAGAGGAAATATTTCTGTCAATTATAGTACTTCTAACTGTGTCACATTCGATCACATAGCTTAAATTACTGATAGCTTGGATCTTATCCGAGAAACGAACAGTTGAATTGAAGGACATTAGAACTGTCCAGAAGGTAGGCAGAATAGAAGGTCAAGGTAACCAATTAATCACAACTCACGAACAGCAACATTTTGTGGCATCTCTTCATCATTTCTAATTATCGGGTCAAAGCTAGTTTGTCACGATGAGGTGTATTGTGCGCGGTTTAATTAAAATGGTTCTCCAATTTGAATGTTTTTAATTATCTCTTAAGCTATGATAACATGAACAAACTGAATCTGACATGAACGGTTTTCTAACAATTTAAAAAAAAATATATATTGGTTAGGATATTACGTCAGAGGAACAAGTTACCAGAAATAATCTAATTTACAGAAAAATACGCGTAGGTGGATATAATAAATTAAACTGCCTACTTCCTCACTTATATAAATATCAAATTAACTTTGATTGGATAGTGAGAAGTAAGGCGTCGTTTCAAGCCGTGGGTGGTTCTGAGCTGTAATTAGTCAGTTCAACTGTCCAGCCCTTGCTATCTTCACTTTCCAAATATCCTTTGCATTTAAAATAAAATCAGGTTGTTTTAAATCTACTATCACTTTATTTAGCAAATTAATTAGTTTATTATAAGATAAACTTTGAACACGAAAGTAATTCGAACTAAGAATGAAAACTGCATCGGAGAGCATGCGGACTGAATGTAAGGCTCGTTTTGTTTTGTTTGCATGTGACGGGGAGTTCCATGTCTGAACCAGGTGTATTATCAGTATTTTTACATATAGGGTTTACCCGCCATGCAAATGTGAGAACACTTTATCTAAATTCTATCTTTATCATCCCTTCCTCGTAAGTGAACTTAAATGCGATTATCCCAAACGGGTAGTAATATGCTTTGTTAGATAAAAAAACACCCGGGGTAAACACACCCCTCCAGCTCACTGACTGGAGTCTTACAAACATAATAACTTAGAAGACGAATTTATTTAGCGTAACTTGTTTAGATAATATAGCTTGCATCAGGCGTTTAATCTAAGTGAAGTTTTTAGTTTTCTTTATATTCGTCATGAGAATATCATACAGCCTACAGCCATTGTAACGATTGTAAACATGTTAAAATATTAAAAAATAAAACTAATTCCCAATTTTGCTGTTGTTAAAATCAAATAAAGAAAACTGGACTGAATACGATATCTATATAGAGTGTAAACATCTATCATCTTTCCCGGTAAATTAACGGTGAGTTACGTTCTCAACCTAAAATAGCACATTGCTATGTATTAAGAGAAACCTCTATAACGATAAAAAAAAGGGTTGTTCGTATTTATTTGTTATATTTTGACGATAAGGAGACCCAGTTTAAAATTATTACCAAACGAATAAATAATTAAGAACAAACATTATTCATTAAATGTGTTCAATAAATGTGTGAATTAACCCTCTCTATAGTCATCATGATATAATGTAACATCCACTGCTGAAGACTGTTGAAACAAACACGGGTGCTAAGATTGATTTTACCCATTTGATACCAGCAAACATTTACGAGTTCCGAGTCGAGTCTGACTCACCAATTGAGACAAGTACATGTTGTATTTGATAGCAAGATGGAGAACCAATAACTTTCACACCGGCGAGTCGAGTCACCCCGAGTCTAGCCGAGTCTAGGCGAGTCACCCCGAGTATAACCGAGTCTAACCGAGTCACCCCGAGTCTAGCCGAGTCTAGGCGAGTCACCCCAAGTTCAACCGAGACTAGCCGAGTCACCCCGAGTATAACCGAGTCTAGCCGAGTCAGAGTCCATGATGCAGCAGATTACAGATTTCGGCAGTCCAGCTGAGTCGAGTGTATTATTTCCACATGCTTTCCAACTCTAACAGAATGGACACTGAATACCTCATTGTTCTAGTTCAAGTGAATCCTTCGATTTATAGCCCGTACCATCCCGAACATCGGGATAGAAATACAGTTTTTGCTGTTTGGAAACAAATGTGAAAAAATATCAAAGGTGCATCGTTTTACAACAAGTGGGTGGATCCACATTTAGTGACGTCTTTCTATACGTCTACGCCAACGCCTCCATACAATTGTATTTATAGAAACCACTAGGACTGCATCCATCTCTTACGAGCTCTTTGATCAAACTAGTGGACTCGATGACTCGACTCAGTAGTGTGAAGGGTCTTTACTCTAGAGTCAGATTGGACTATAATCGAGACTCGTTGGTGTGTAACCAGCCTTTAAAGTGTTACGATTTGGTGAATCGAACAAAGATTTCAAATGGTGTTTTTTCTGGGTCACATGACATAATTACACATTAGCGCCATCCAGCAAATAAGAAGCTTGCATATACTATTTATGCATCTATTTTACTAACTCAACTTCAAGCTCAATTTTTTTTAAAGAACTAGGTTCCACAAATTCATAACCGACTCTCCAGAGACTGTGATTTCAATGATAGTACTCAGTAGCCACATATATCCACACGTATATCACAGACTTTGCCTTAAGCTATGAGAGAAGACCTACCCTCAGCACGTGGCGAACCCTGTATAGCTTAGCGTTAGAGCATTGGAGTGTTAAATAAAATGTCCCAGATTTGATTTCCGTGTTCATTTTTCAATTTATTTGACTACTCTATTAGGTTTTGTTTGTTTGTAAGTCATATTCTTATATTAATAGGTGATGTGTTTTGAATATTTATCTTGCACATTTTGACCGAAAAAAATCAATGATATCTATAAAAGAAGAAATTGTTAATTTAGGCCTACACATTGACTTACCTATCCATTTTGACCGGGACCTTGATTCATTCTTATAGTCGAAAGGGCATATGTTGTATTTCCATTGATAAATAGAAACGGTCATTTATTGATTTTCATTTAGTGGTGAAATAATGTCCCGTAATCTGCTTGCTATCTATCCTAGAGTAAAGTTAGTATATGGTCCGCTAATAATGTGTGCTACCATGCGTGTTTACAGTGACATGAATGTCATTGTCAAACTATTTGGGACTCTTTGAACTGCCAGATGAACTTACGCCTTCTGGTTAGCCAAAGTGAGAGGACCCCTCATAGATCCCTTCCCAAATATATTTCAATGCGGCCAACATGAAAGACCGTAAAGCGACCTAAATCCTCTTTTGTTGCCTTGAAAAGCCGAGCTTGAAGACATGATTGCTGAGACCGCAAGTCTGGAACTTGGTCGTGCCAAAAATACTCCATTTGTCTTCATTAGTTGAGGCTCGCTGAGCCGCCATAAAGTTTACTGTGAGCCAATGGAGATGTAGGTTGCAATCTAGGTGAGGCAGGGTTAGAGGGAAGGGGGGTGAGGTATTACCTGTGCTTGATTACTTCCCGCTATCTTGCGTGACCAAAATTATTTTGTACACTAGGATCGTATTACTTTAATTAGCAATGATGAGTTTTGCTTAGTTACTATCTATCATCTTACGTGATTAAAACATAGATTTAAAGTAAGGGCATATTAATCGTCATCATGTGTCAAGTGAAGTGGGAATGGGGGGACATCTTGTGAAATACTATCGAGTCTGTATTCGAATAAAGGTTACTCTTGCAACTGAAGATAATGGTTGGATAATAGCTTGAATTCTGTTCGCGTTTACTAAGAGTGCTTTTACCTAAATGGTTTCCCACTTTCACTAAACGCAAAGGCTGGTGTATTTCCTCTTTATTTTACCTTCCTCATGCTTTATATTAGTTTTAAAATACGGATGGACCGAACTTGTAGAAACTCGTGGTCTCTAGCAAATAGAGATCGTAATACAGAATGTAGATAAACTCCCAGTATTATTGTTTATTACAGAAATGAATATAGAGATGCTTGTGATGGTGATAATATTGTGGATACATGGAGTTAAATGCCAATATATCAGAGTTAGTTTAGAAAAAATAACGAAAGTGTAAGGAACAACCTATGTTTGCGTAAGAAAGGCAATCATTTGCAACTTTCACGTGATTTGCACACGGTGAGGTGTTTAATAGAAAGAATTTGGAGCGACAGTTTAGTAGACAATATTTTTATTGGTGAAACTACTTCCCATACGTGTGAAAAGGTTAACTGGTATAATTGTCTAATTTAGGGTAATAAAAGACTGAATTACTTATTTTTACAACAGCAAATAGAGGCATCAACTTGGAAACAACATTTCTTCACCTATTAAACTGCCAGATATAACCACGATTTGTATGGAGATATAGCTTATTAAATCAAATGTATAGTAAACGAAGGCTACAATTCTGTGAGGCTTACATCTAAACATTGTATTAACCGTAAACTAATTGCTCCACATATGCTCCACGACTTGGTTGTAAATGCCACGAACATAAAGATGGTGATGGGTCACACGTAAGACTCTCCTCTTAATTATTCAGTAAATTCTTAGGGAGGAGCAGGGACAATGCACTAAGTATTTTATATATTAGATTACGCTAATGGGTTAGGAATGAGTAAGGTAAAATTTAGAGAGAGTGTACCTGCATTTTCTTATACACAAAGTGGGATATCACGTAGGAAAAATCAGCCTCAGTACACGTGAGTGGATTTGAACCACGATCTCTCCGTCTTTAGAAGTCTAGTCTATTGCGAGAATAGCGCCTTAGAACATGCGGCCACTGAAGCAATGCTCTCTTCTTCCTTGTAATCTCGCGCAAGGCCAGGCTCTTAGATTTTCCGCAATATTCTCTTACAATGTCCAATTCTTTATTTAAGTTAGGTTGTTTTAGTTTGTTTTAGGATAGGTTAGGCTATGTTAAGTAAGGCTAAAGGAAAATAAAGCATCAAAATAAAACCTTTCGAATGTTAGTGAACTGCTACAATCCAGTTTCAGGTTCCAGATCAAATTAAAGCTCCAAAATATAATCCGTATTGAAACGTGCTTAGTGATACAAATTTGAATGAAGTGGACACAAATCTCAAGACGTTATTTTTGGAGGTCGTAAATCCCACCGATCTCAAGTCCCACGGCTAAAAGGTCCTATGAAGCCGATCACATTGCATTGAGCTAATTATACAAGTTTTTAATAAATAAGTGAATAGATAATATAAACCATAAACTGAGCTAGACAAAATTAAAGCGATTTTCCTTATGTCTAATGTCATTTATAAAAACGAGGAAACCCAACTTTATTGAAGACAAATTTGAGTAGACAAACTCACCGATATGAAGAAGAACTTTCAAAGTTCCTCAAACGAGTTTCACTCCGTCAGTAATTTCTACAAGTTTAGGCCTATCCCCTGCATCGATTCCAGACAGGAGCTGGAGATTTTCTCAGGGCGGAGACAAAAACATTAAGGTTGGGGAAAAAAAATGTGTCTTCCTGGAAAAAATTACTTTCCCAGAGTTTTTTAAAAGAGTAAACTAGAAAATGTTAAGGAAAAGAAAAGTGAAAGAACTGTCAAATTTATAGAAGTCTGTGTCACCTCTAAGTTCTTCCATTTACTAAATAAACTTGGATATATGATTTAGATATTATGACTGTATTGATAACAAAATCTATTACAAAAATTCTTCTATACATGCCATATTTAAAAAATGAGTGGTATGACAGAAATGCACATATTATAATTTCCTACGTGATTTATCGTAACAAAGTCAGAGTTTTAAAAAAACCTGTTATTAGTAAGGTGACCTGGCGGTCTAGGGGTAAGGTTTCAGAATTCTGTGCTGGGGGTCCGGGATTCAATCCTCAGTCCCGGCACAGATTTATATGATTGCCAATCCCTTCCTTCACCTCTGACAAGACGTGTATTAATCACAACTTATGAATGTGTGGAGTGCCAGGCCTCCGCCGTGGTTCGGATTCCACGTTAAACTGTAGTTACTCCATTTTATCTCACAATCACTTACCATTACACATTAGCGTAAGTGCGTATAATCCGAACTGATAGTAAGACGCGGTGCTAATAATAATATTAATAATAATAATAATAATAATAATAAATATAATGTTATTAGTATATTATAGGCCTATTACCATTAAACAAAATTCCTCAGAAAACTAACCATTATTTTAATAATGTAATAAAACACTTTTCAGATGTAAGTTTGAAATAAAATTGAAAAAACTGTTTTTAAAATGGTACAAAAGTTTGTCATTAGTAAATTGACTTAATTTTTTTAAATCAATATATATTTATCAAGTAAAATGGTTCCAAGATCTATGTTAAATTAAATGTTAAGATTTTTTTTAAGTACGAGTTTTATAAAATCAATCAGCGATAAGCAATTCTCAATTAAAGGGCTAAAATCAAAATCATGATTTGATCGCAGAACATCTAAATATTAAGTTTGAACGAGCTCTATCAAATCGGTTTGTATGCCATAGCTCCATGTATAAACAGACATACATTGCTAATGATATTATCAAACTTTATTCTAGAATTCACCCCACAACCATCACTGTAATAGGGCAAGCACCAAACTAATTACTGACACATCCGCTTTGGAGCTGCCTGGTCTAACGCACTACTCTCGTGTTACATTGGACTCTCACCTGTCTATCCTACAAGAAGTGTGTCCCTCATACAAGAAGCTTGTTCCTCCTAAGAGAGGTGTGTTCCTCCTACAAGAACCGTGTCTCTCCTACAAGAAACCTGTTCCTACTATAAGAAGCTTGTCTCTCCTACCTTCCACCCCGGTCGAGTCCGTATGATCCACATGCAGTCCAGAGGAGTATCGTATTCACTAGTGATCCTCCTCCTCTCCTCGTCTATGTCTGTGTTGTTGATGAACCCTTCTTCCATGTCCACCAGCTCGTACACGCACTCATCAGGGTCAAATCCATCTGGAACAATGCCAGTATTACTATCAACACTTTGCCAACATTATGTTATAGTTAGAGTTGAAACATGTAGTTTATACCATATCATGACCTACATGCAAACATCCATCACTTGGGTTGTGGACATCTTCTGACAAGTTCATGTTGACGACTGGAATCATCTTGTTCATCGACATGTGACGTGTGGTTTGTTGATGGCAGAGACGCCACATCATTTGGCTTTGTGCCATTTATTCAACACTTTAAAGTCACACTATATGCATGCCACACTTAACCCACACACTACACGCGCGCTGCGCTACAGCAAAGTGGGCGTCCTGCGCCTGCCTTCAGCTGAGTTGGTGTGGGCTGTGGCGCAGCGGTTGTGTGGTGTGTGGTGTAGGTGAGGCATGCATATAATGAGACTTTCAAGTGGTGAATAAATTTCACAAAACAAATTGATGTGGCATATTTTCCATCAACAAACCACAGGTCACATGTCGATGGACAAGATGATTCCAGTCGTCAACATGGAATTGTCAGAAGATGTCCACTATGAAAGTGTTGAACGTGGGACAGTTATAATTCGGTCAACACAAAGGTTTAGACATGTAGCCCAGTGGCGTCATGACACAGGACACACCACACGCTCATTATCTCAGCCTTCCCTTAGCCAAGGTAATTTAAGCATGTATAAAGGCTATTAGTGACGCAAAAAAATTCTATTAAACCCACAACCCCACTTTGAGAAAGGAGACCAACCTAAATTCATAAATATATGGTTACTTGTCTTTGCCGAATATCTAAAATTGCATTCGTATAATATAAATGGAACCGTTAAATACTGAGCCAAAGTGTCATTTAGTCAACTATCAGAAAGTTTTCACCATCATTTAAATAACAATACAAGTATCTCATGTTTTGCATCACAGGTAATTATTGGACCTTGCTATGACATTCACGGTCTTAGATAAGATGATGAACGCTATATTTAAACTACGATGGTAGTTATGAACTTATTATTTCAGTTAAAACATTTTCAAACTAAGTGTAATAACGACCTAATTTACGTAAGTTGATTCAGAGAGGCATTTAATGGTTTTACTTTTACCTATACCCTATGCTACCATTTCTTAGAGTTAAGACAATTTTTTGAAAACTAAATATTTTAATAAACTCAATATATTAGGTTTTGACGAAACCAATAGAAAAAAATAATCAACTCCTTCGCCAACATCCTGAGGCATTCGAACCTGTGCACTATTTATGTGCATCCAAATAATGAAACCACATTGAGAACTAGGAAATACCCACTCAAGCGTGGTCTAAGGCACCACTCTTGTAGTAGACTAGACTCCCGATGACGGGGATATTGAGGTTCGAATCTCGGTCGGGTGTATTGAGGGTGGTTTTCAAAAAATATTTCCCCCTCTTCCTCTACACGAATATGGGTACACTCCATATAAATATAGTATCCCTAATTACTGAAACCATAAGCGTAATTAGTATATAAGCATATAACCCGAATGGGTAATAAGACGCGGTGGTAAAGAAACTAGAATAGCTACAAGATCTACTTTCACATATTCATACTTCAGATCATGTGATCTGCAGCTATACATTTTGACATATAATATCAACATATACAGGTGGTGCAAAAGTCTGTTTCACTTGCACAATAAGTATATATTAATACGAGTAAGCTGACTTTTGCGCTGCCATGTAGAGAATGATATTAATAAAATAGTAAGGTGTTATCAGTTCTGACCACAACAGATGTCCTCTCACCCTCGGGTCTGGGGACCTCCTTGTAGACGGCGGTGAAGCCCTTGTACTCGATGCTCTCGTCAGAGCTGAAGCGCAGCCAGAGAGAGCGGGTGGAGGAGGTGATGACGTCAGGGAACTCCGTGCCGCAGTACTTGCCGACCACCCTGTCGTACCCATGGGCTCCATCCCTCACCTCCAGGAAGTCAAAGCGGCAGTTCTCACTCGGCTCCAGGTGGAACTCGTTCCTGAAGTCCAGTTCCAGGAGATGGTTCGGACTCGCTGTGGACACAAAGAGAACACGCCTGAATCAGATTGGCGCCGGCATAAAAAGGAGTTTGATTCAAAACCTAGCCGGCGTCGAGGTGAGACACTACTGGTTCATCGTTCAGGGTCCGACTAAATTCCTACTAACCGTTATGATAAAAAAACAATAATTGTTACACTCGAACCATGGATCTAATTTTAATTTGGTTCCCTGCATTCTTCACTGCAAAACAGTGAGATTGTACCAGTTTTTACTTAAGGATATAATTAATTTTAAATGTTGTTATATTTAACTAAGGGCTGGTTGCACAGACAATAATCAGTGGCTTTATCAGAGATCAGATGTATGTTGATCTGCAATCATTGTTTCAAACCTCATTTTCAGTTGCACCATTCAAAATAGGGAGGTAAATTTCGATCAAAACTTTACACAAGTTAATCAGTCAATTCTCTAACATCAACTGTTTTCTTCTTCGATATCATTTTATTTTTTAGCACAGCGTCTTACTACTCATTCAGGCTATAATCTAAAGTACTAATTCCTGGGTTAGATAGTATGATATTTATATAAATATCAAAACATCATATATATGATATATCAAGTTTTTGATATACTTCTTAAAAATTTTCAAATAAATACATAATATACTATACACACACATTATGTAAATGTTTGTGTAAATAAATTGAATGTAAAGAACTATTCATTTACATTTACCACATCAATAATTACTTATATTAAATATTTATATTATTTTATACAAATAAAATTGACTTAATTATTTTACCCAGGGCAAACAATTTAGGTATTTTAAGAAGAATATTCTGTTTCCAATATTTTTTTAACTCATATACATAAATAAGTACAAGTAATGAACCTAACCCTGATAAGTGAAAAAAATTCTAATCAATGCTCTTGAATGTGTTGAGCACTAAGATTAATTATATATATATATATATATAAAATAAAAAACAAGAAGATTTTTCAGTCATCACACAGTGTCTCAGTATCAGGTTTCTAATGATATTAATTTTATTTGAAAAAATGTAGCTCTTGACTAAATTAATATTTTCCCTTTAACTTCCCTTTCCACTAAATCATTCCAACCCCATTCTAAGTTTGTTTTTATACTGCATGAATCTTTGTTCCTTTCAGTTGAACAAGAATATTAACTTACTTGCCTTTGCCTTTCTTTATCTTTCCCAACCGATTTATTAATTTTGATTGGACTAGGCCAAAACTTGAGAAAATGCGTTCAAGTATAGCTTTTGCTGCAACAGATGACAACTGTTCACTCAAATCTAGCCAGCTCTTTTTTAATGTTTCCCAATCAAACCATGCAGCAGATTCTTACTAACCAATTTCCACCAAGTTAATGTAGGGGTAGTATGGAACTGCTTACCAAACAAATATGAAGGATAGGAGAAAATGGCTATTGAAAGAGCCATAGCAACAGGGATAAAAGTTTTACTGGTAGAATTCAGATGCTCAAAGGTTGGTTCATTTTGTTTTCAGATTCTGTCCACTGAATCTATGATCAGACAAGTTAGACAAGTAGTGTACATGAACTAGTGCTATATTCTTACGTTCTACAAAATATGTCTGTACACTGTGTGATTGATCTTTTAGGTCATTTTCTAACTTCAACAGCAAATATCATTACAATTTTTGTAAGTTTCTTTGTTTGATGTGTGTTGTTATTATAATTATATCAACAGATAACTAATAGTATAATTATCATAATATATATGATATATATGTTGGTATATATTGTTGAACTATGCAGTAATTACGCTAATGGATTAAGGATGAGGAAGGTTGAATTTAGAGGATGTGTATACGCATTTGCTTAGATAGAGCGGGAAATAATTTACAGGATAGCCCGACACTACTTATTTTGGTGGTAAGAGATTTAAATTATTTTGTTAGGTAGTTAAAAGCGCCACCTCAATCACTCGGAAAACAAATTAAATTTCAGAATGAAGAAATGTATAATGGGAATAGGGGCCTCCCCAAAAATTTTAAACATAATATATTATAACACTTTCTGTATGGTCAAAAATTGAAATATTTACTCACATGTTGAGAGAAAGCCCCAAAATTCAAAAAAATTTAATTCTATTAACCTTAAAACATGAGTCAGGGAATTGGGGTGGGAGGACGGGGGAGAGGGAAGTTAGGGTTGCTAGAGTTTCAAAGCATATAGTAAATAAAACACATTTTGGTGAGGTGTAATTTTTATATATTTGCAAGTTGTTACAAAGACCACCACAGATAATCAGAAAATAATGATAGGCCTAATTTGAATATTGGTTCTTTAAAATAAGGGGCTCAATATGTTACTACATTAAACAAATTAATATTTTTTTGGTATGGTACAGAATCGAAATATTAAAACTTATTGCAGAGACTAATTTGTATCTTTAACAATTCATTATTTCATTAATGCTCTTTATGAATTTTACGCTTTTTCCCATTATTTTTATTATTATTATTATTATTATTATTATTATTATTATTATTATTATTATTATTATTATTATTATTATTATTATTATTATTATTATTATTATTATTATTATATCACCATGTATTACTACCCTTGGGCTGTACGCACTCACGCTAATGTGTAATGGTAGGGTGATTGTGAGATGAAATGGAGGACCTACAGTTTAATGTGGAATCCGAACCACGGTGGAGGCCTGGCATTCCTCACATTCACAAGTTGTGATTAATACACGTCTTGTCAGAGGCGATCAGATAAATCTGTGCTGGGACCGAGGATTGAACCCCGGACCCCCAACACAGAAGTCTAACACCTTACACAGGGCACCATTTTTTTCCCCACTTGATTGCTTTTAGACAAAGATTGCACATTTTTAGATTATATCCCCGTTTTTACATTATGTTTTAATCAAACTTGCTTTTTTTCATGTTTAGTCACAGAGTTTAAACCAAGGTTAAGTATTTAAAAATAATTTAGTATATATCCAATATTTTTTGGTTGGTCTTAAATTAAACATAAAATACCAGAGCTACTTATTGATTCCCCGTGCGAAGAACGGGCACACCAGCTAGTAAATTAATAGATATAATAAATTAAGATTTGAGCACCTGGAACTAATTAGGATTATGGTTCCCACACACATTTTTAAGGGCAAAACATGAAAGTTGTTCAGAATCAGTTTTTACAACCGATTTGTTAATGAACTCCCGGACTCTCAAATTAAGGCTGCCGCCTCTGTCAACGAGAAATTATCAATCACTTTCAGGTCACAAGGCTTAAAAAGTACAATAGTATATTATTTTCTGAAACTAATTCTCTATTATATACAATAATATACTCCCTTTCATCCCTCCCCTACAACCACCATCTCTCATACCAATAATAAAGAGGGAAAGGAATACTACGAAACTTCTTATCTCAATGTAAAGAGTAATGTTGTTTACAATTTCTCAAATATCTTTAAATTTTCCTTTGTGAGCTTATAAAGAAATTACTGTATTTGTTAGAGTAAAGTTAAATATAGAGCCCTTTTTCAACCAGAATAGTCTTATAGCTCTGCAAATATGCTTAAATATAATTGTAAATGAGCTAATGTTACATTTTCACTCTTTTTTTTATACTAAAAAATTTACATCCACATGGTTTTTAAGGAAAAAGAACCATGTTGGAATCTTTCAAATCTATTTTGACGTAAGATATATTTGAAATACCTCATTTTAGTGTTAAATATTGCATTAGTGCTGGGACAATTTCTCACTTACTGAGGTGGCCCCCTTAATCCTATGTTACCCGCGCAACAAACTCTGCCTATTCTTGTGCAGTCCAGAAGTTTTTGTAAATCATCACGAATATATTGATATAAATGAATGTTTTAAGGGTTTTAGTGGGTAGTATTTGGATTAAAACTATGTTTTCGGGCTTGAGCCGCATTGAAGACTATTTCATCAGGAATTCCAGATTATAACTGTTGAAATTACAATCGAAATGTTGAGAGTTATTTCTTCAACGTGGTTTAGTTTTTACAAGAGGTCAATATATCTTGAAGCAATCAAAATTGGCATCTGTCAAAAGTGTCTGCTGCAAAACAAATAGCTTGACTTATGAATTCATGAAAGTAGGATTAGTAACTTTTTGTACTGTCATGTAAGTTACGCCTTTTACGACTTTGTATATACTTGGAACGACTTACCTGATTGCATTCACCGGTTGGTTATTTAAAAGTAATGCTAGATTTTCACTGTAGCTGTACACGTCTGTACAGTGCTGACATATCTCCATCCTTTGACCGTCCACTTGAACTATGTAAATCAAGGTCACAGATGAACAGAATGATTCATGAGGATAGAGCTAAAAGGGACAGTGGAGGAGGAAACTGTGCTACCCTAAACATGGTTCGTATCGGTCCCTCTGCGATCTTAACCTGAATTTGCGCAGCACAGCTTCATTTTGTGGTGATAGATCCAAAAAACACTGGTTCGATTCAAGACAAGTTATAGCAGCGCATCACAGCCCTAGTGAGTGGCGGCCCTAAGGTGTTAGAATCATAAATAAGAAACTCTTAAATGACAGAAGCCAATTGGGTCTATAGAATTCCGGCAGTGGGAGAACAAAGAGGGGAGGAGGAAAATACAAATAACAATACAGTTTGTGTTGTAACAGCTTATTTTCCCGGACCACTTCTTACTATTTGCTAAGGCTATACGCATATGTTACACTAATGAGCTAGAGATGAAGAAGGTTCAATTTTACGTGTAAGTAAGAGTTGAAAACTATTTATGAAAACCACCCTCAGTACACCTGATTGGGATTCAAACCCCGATCTTCCTGTTATTGGTAGCCTAGAATAAGACCAGAGTGAATGATGCCTTAAGCCATTTGGCCACCAAAGCAGGTAATCCTCCCTCCCCCCCCCTTTAAATGACATCATTCGATCCCCAAATATTCATTCTACGCTCTTATAGATGCTGCTTCTACAAAAAGAAACCTGCAAACGATTACTTCTATAAGTTCTTGTTCAAATAATGTAAAAACTGTTAATATTACTAACAATTTTTGTTGTTGCGAATGTTTTGAATGCCAAAAGAAGTAACAAATCAACATTTGTTCTTGTAGATCATAATTTAGTGAATGGGTGAATAGTAATTTTTCCTTGATGTTGATATCACCTCTTCTGCCGTGGATGTCCGTGGCGTAGCTACGGACCCGCAGAATTCGTTGGGGCGCTAGTTTTTAGAAGAAACAAAACAAAGATGAAAAGTATAATTTAATTATATCAAAAGGATGATTGGATATGTAATAATACGTTTTTCCCAAACTATCGTTGAAAAGAAATAAGAATGCCTAAAATATAAGACAGCTGACCAAGGCCATTATTGGTCAAGATTCAACTTTGTCTGCTAATTCACCGACGGACGTTTAACTCACCCCATTGCCCGTGACGACTGCAACAGCTGAGATATATTTTTCAAAACTGAAGTTAATTAAGATATATTTTCCCAGTAAAATTTCACAGGAAAGTCTCACTGGACATTCTATTGTGTCTATTGTAAGCGAGATGGCTGTGGAAGAAGATTTTAATATGATTGTCGATTTATTTGCTAAATAATAGCTCAGAAGAAATAAGTCTTTGATTTTTTGTAATTTTAGAATTTGTAATTTTTATTTTTAAAAAAAGGCAATGTTATACTATCATTTTCAAACTGTTGTCTAATGAGGAGTCGTAAACAAAAAACTGTAAACAGTAATCACAGGTCTCATTTCTTATATTAAAACTATATGTATGTGTAAGATAAATAGTACAACTCTCTATTTAAAAAATAAATAATTTCTTAGCAATGAAGTGGTATGCTAACATGAGGGCTAAGTGGTGAGGAGATGTAAAGTGGTGCAACCAAACCAAACTGCACCATTGAGTTCAGGAATAGCTTACATTTTGGGATTGATAACTATTTTTTCTTAAAATCATTTTGGTTTTCAGAGGAATAAGAAAAACCATCTTCGCTAATAATATGAAACTATTTACTAAAACAAGTGTACTAAGCTATGTATAAAAGTACCTTTTTGCTCCAAGATAATCTTCATTTTATAAAACTACCTTGCTCTTTTCACAGTTGGGCAGTCATTTTATATGGCTACGCCTTAAAATATTATAAATAATATTAAGTTAGTGAAACATGCCAGTTATATTCTTTCATATAATATCACTTGCATGTAATATATTTTCCTACTTAATAATAACATTTTTTATTATATATTTATTTATATATTTGTGTGGTAGGCAATTTTTTTTATAACAAAACGCAATTATTATTTTAACATTTGATAAGGTTTTGAGCTCCACAAACACCTATGATCTCTCACAATTATACCGTCAATGACCTGCACACAGAATCGTGTTTTCTCCTTTTAATATATAGTATGGAAGAGCCCCGTGAGAAGCGTGAATGTGTCCTGTAGTGATATCTATAGGCTGGACTTTATCCAATCAGAGGTGCTTTTACCCAGCAGGCTGGTTTCATGACTTACATTAAAAGTGAACTAAATGGGGGAACTCCCGAAAGTTTCTGAATCATTATTATTTAACTGCACGTATCAAGGTGTGGTAGAAAGAAGGAGGGGGGTAAACTAGGCACCAGACTGTCGCTGAACCAATATTAAACAAGGAAATACTTGAAACATCTGTCTGTAATAGTACCATGAAATGAGATTGTATTTACTATAAAATAAAATAAATGGGAATTAATCTTATTAGACGTTAATCTAGGAAAATTAAGGCGTGGGGCGTGTTAACACTAAAATAAACATTTATATTTATACATCATTTATTATATGCTTCAAGCTATGGAACAATTTTTTAATATTTATTAATGTATTTAACACTAGCCTTGAGTTTTATTGGCGTAGGACCCCATTCAACAGTTAATAGAGTATTACTCCAGGTTGATTCAAAAGGCTCCATGCAAAGGGAATAGTTATGTTATTATTTTAGGTGCTGTTATAAAATGTATTTGTCTAAATAAGAGCTAATAGAAACTATTCTCCTGATCTGACCCAGAATCTGTTATTAGGTCACAGAGGAATCCAACGCGAGACATGCCCCCACCAGCCACATCACACAAGACACTGAATAAAGTGTTCGTCTTGTGAATAAATAAATCGTTCTACTTGTGTATAGACACATTTGAATCATTCTGTTAATCAAATTGTATGTATCCATACGGTCAGAAATGTCTTATACTCATTTTACTTTGACATCTGATATATAGATTGATAAGACCGTTTTCGGTAATATAAATTACGAGGAAAAGGCTTAGCCGATTTTGGCAAACGGACTCTCATTTTAAAAGTAAGGAGTCCAGGATGTCTAGAAGTTTATTGGTTTCCAAAGAAAATCTGACATTTCCAGATAATTTTAGGCTTTTCAATCTTTGTTTACATGACAATGGAAACCCTGATTTGTGCATGGTTTTGTTCTTGTAGATAAAATATTTCTCTTTAGTTAAAAATAATAACTCAACCTTTACTTAATTTGTACGGTGTAACAATTTTATAACTTATTGCAAAAATATATGTATACTAAACAAAACAATGATAGTAGGTTAAAAATAGATCATTTTGTTTACATTGATACTTTTCTCCTTTTTTATTTCTGAATATCTACCTCTGATCACATATTGGTAGTTTTAATAACTGGTCCTAGCACATCTTTAGCACACAGTCTTTGATTGAAGGAACTGATTTCCTAGACTGGAGAAATATATCATACTGTTATTTGAAAGCTGTTATCGTTAATTAGATTCATTTAAATCAGCTTATTACTTAATACTTATAGCTTACAGCTTAATACTTATTGAGTATAATTCACAATTTAAAGTATTAAGTAGTCAATTTCGCGAAACCTTTTCTTACTTTTGTTTTGTATATGAGTCATAATTAAAAAAATACAATTATGTTTAAAAGTATTTTCGTACACCTCTGTATTATAATTTCAAAGGTTGATAAAACTACCTTGAACTGTATTTAGATGGATATTTTAATTGTTTAAGTATGGGTTTTGGTGTTAAATTTTTCAAATAATATCACAATAAAAATAAGTCCAGTTATATTTCCTAGCTAACACTTAATTTTAAATGTATATTGATAATAATAAAATAACTAATGTGACAGATTAAATATAATGTATACTATAATTTAAGAAAACAAATAACTCAATCCTACTTGCAGCATGATGTGTAAATTACATGCTATATTATAGGTTATATGTGATGTATGAAACAAAAGATCAGCTTTTACTATATATATTATATAATTATAAATTATTACAACATTTTATTTTATTACTTTAGCTCAAAAACACACAAACTAAATTAAATTTAGAAAATTATTTTTATATCTATATTTTAGAAATATGAAACAAAATCAGGCTAAAAAGTTTCTCCGAATCTTGTGTAAAAATTTAACAGTTCAAAGTTATATTTCGACCTAAATATTCGTGGATTTGCTGTAAAATCTGTTTACAGAAAACCTATGAGTTATGATTTTCAACAACATTCCATAATCGTAACCATTCTTCCAGTCATCAGGAACATTTGAAATCCCAGCTCACATATTGAACAATTCACACAATCTGGCAAGATGTACCACGCTGCCTCACTTAAGAATTTCACTTGTGATCCCATCCAAACCCAAGGCGTTGCCATTCTTTAACACTTTTATAGCTTTTAACACCCAAGCCTCTTTAATTATTTCACTCCTCATAACATGTTTTTTTATTTTATGCCATATTCTCTATGTTTTCGCCAAAAAATTACTCAAAATTCTCTCTCCATCGATCTCTTTTACTGTTTCCATCCCAGATCATCTCACCACGTTCATTCTGAATGATAAGTTACCTCCTTACACCTATCGTTTCTTTCTATTTACCCACTTCTAGAACATCTTCTTATTTCCTTCAAAGTTATTCTGCATTATTTTTCCATCGTTTAATATCATTTGCTCTTTACTTACTTTTACTTCTTTCTTTGCATTCATCTTTTTCTCTTTGTTTTATGTCCCACAACCTCTATTTTTCTCACAGCTTCTTTCAACTGTTCATTCCACCATACACCTCAATTTTAGGTTTACCACCTTCGTAGATCCATACACATCTTTTGCGCACTCAATTACAGCCTCTTCTATTCAGTTCCAAGCACTTTACATATAACTAGCATTTATTTCGATATTCCATTCATGCTTTTGTAAAGTTGATTTTTCTCCCAGCAATATATCATATTAGCGCTCTCACACTTTTATTCTTCAACTTTTCCACTTTCACTCATATTTTGTTAGTACTCTTGCACTGTTTACGCACACAATTCCTATCTAATTCAACTATTGAGATCGCTAGGAAGTGATCCGTTACACATTCAGCTCCATTCACAGCCCTAGTATTCTTTACTAACCTTCTAGGTCACAAAATCAACCATCGTTCTCGAATCGCCACTTTGCCATGTATTCAAGTGAATATCTTTGTGCTTAAACCATGTGTTCAACACAAATAAACCCTTTTCTAAACATACACCTCATTAGCATTCACATCTACCCTGTCGTCTTCACCACACCTTCCTAAACATCCCTGTGAATTCTCTCTTTGAGTACCTACCCACCAACTCATATTGACTACAAACAATGGTACACTTTCTATGAACCTTCTTTGCGCGCATCTGACAAGAGTCAAATCGGTGTGTTTACATTACATTAAGTGTTGCATCACCTTAATACCTGTCCGGGATATCCACAGTAAATATCACAAGAGGAATGGATGGAAAATATAAGAGTAAATATACCCAAATTTGTGTGGACAGAAATTGAGAAAACCATTTATAAACATATAACAAGTACATCCAACTGGGATTTTAACCCTGACCTGGACACCAAAACTAGACCAGCCTCTACGTTTGGGTCCACGTGATCACCGCTGAAGGTTGTAGCAAGTTTCCTGTAACAAAAGTTGCTGCGGGTGGATAGTGAATCATCCTGTATAATAAATCCAGAACAGAAAGCCACGCCCCCTCTGATAACTCTACCGGTGGCGGAGCGCCGGTGTGTGGACCGAATACACCGCTGGGAGCACTTATAAATATTTCAAGGAAATATATACATCGACTTGCAAGTGCATTTTTAATATTAGAGTGCTGGGTGAATAGAATACACTAACCCTTAATTTTCACTTTTGATATTATTAACCAAGATATAGTTAAAATATGAATTTGATGTTAATAATGATCGAGACTATGACATTGTCCACTAATAAGGTAGTTTAGTGACTGCTAACGATGACAGTAGTATTACAATAGAATAATATTTTATTTACAGTAGTCTATGCTATTCACAATATCACATTCTGTGTGCCTAAGTTGGTAGTAGATTTACGTAGCCTATTTTTTCTATCACCATGTCTTACTACCTGTCCAGGCTATACGCGTATATGATAATTACGATGATAGGGTAGGGATGAGGAAGTACATATTTTAGAAGTAATCTACTCAAATTTGCGTGGAAGGAGAGTGAGAAACTATTTTTAAAAAACAACCTCAGAAGACCCGACCAAGATTTGAACCCCATTCCCACATCATCAGCAGGCTAGACTAACACGAGAGTGGTGCTTTAGAAAATTCGAAAAATGAAATGTGTATAAAAGAATTATGTTTTGAAAATTAATGAAACACACTTTGTTTGTCGGTTGGTCTAATCAGCATCCGTCTCGCAATAGACTGGATTGATAATGATGGGGAGATTGGGATTTGAATCGCTGTCGGTTGTATTGAGTTTTTCTTAAATAATTTTCCACCCTCCCTCCACGCAAATATGGATAAGTTACAATCCCTCTAAATTCAAAATTACGTATTCCTAATTTTAGTTAACACGATGTCTTTAGTTGCACCCCGTCTTACAACCCAACCAGTCTTTATATATATTAAGACGAATAAAGTAGATAAAAGTTCGTATTTAGAGGAAGTGCACCCTCATTTTCTTGGGGATGAAGGAGTAACCATTTAAGAATAGATACTCGATACACGCGTCTAGAATTATAATTCCAATTTTCTAGTCACGGGTTTTTCGATTAACTTGTTTTATATAAATGATTCTTTACAAATATATTTGGTCTCCACTCGACTCAATCAAGCCCATAAAGTTAGGAACTGCTGAGTTTCTTTTTAATGTAGAATAGCCAATCATTATTTAAAAAGAACAGGAAACATCCCTTAGCCTCTTCTCCCATCCCCTTACTGAACTTCATTAAAAAGTTTCGTATTTTTTAGTGTAGTCCGGCTTGACTGTTAATTAAGTATAGGAACAGATTTGCCAATAATTATCTAAGAAACAGGGATGGAAGATTCAAAGTGGCACAACTTTATAAACTCCAGATGAATTTGAATTAGCTCTGGTTGAACCAAACTTAATATTTCAATACAAAACTAAATTTTTTTTATCTTCTGGAAAATATTTATTTTGGTAGCTGAGATGAAACTAAAAACAAAACTCATTTCATCTATTTGATTTGAATTCAAATATAGAATAAACAAATTTCTTGAAGACATAATTATCTACTATCAACATGTAATTACCCTAGTCAGAGTGCATATGCTCCAAATAGATAATACATTTACAATAGTTTGATATGCCAATCTGTGGTTGTGTTTATTACAATACATGTGGCAGCAGTCCACAGTACGTTATCTTGTACATGCTACGGCATGTCGGTATGAATGGTTTTACAAGCAGTGTGCATTTCGAGACAGGTGGCAGTCCATCGCAACATGCTACAATATACACAGTATGACATGTTGGTATGAATGGTTCTACAAGCAGTGTGCATTTAGAGACAGGTGGCAGTCCGTCGCAACATGCTACACTATACACAGTATGACATGTTTGTATGAATGGTTTTACAAGCAGTGTGCATTTCTAGACAGGTGGCAGTCCATCGCAATATGCTACACTATACACACTATGACATGTTGGTATGAATGGTTGTAAAAGCAGCGTTATCTGTCTCTATGAGATTGTCAATAAATGAGGGAGTTATTACATACACAATCATTTTCGTTCAATGTTCAATTATCTCTCCTTGATACATCGCAATTAAAAATATTGCGCTTTGCATGATGTTCCCCATTTCACGTTATTTCCTATTCCATGACATGTGTTTTTCAAATTCAGCTCGTTTTGTTAAGAATGATTGAGCTCTGAAGAGCAACTGTACAAATTTATCCAACCCATTTATGTACAACCCATTAAACAAAGATATAATGAAACTATTTTAGTTCTTACCTTAAAATTCATTAAAAAAACATGATGGTTTTAAAATATTAAACTTTATCCGAAGGATTTTGATTTTTACAAGTTAGTTGTGTGCTCCTTTTCGAACTAAGTGGAAATGACATTACAATTAAGCTGCAATAATTATTTGTAATGTAGATAACCCTTCTCCTCATATTAAGTACTCAATGACAACATTAAGCCTAGATTATTCTTAACGTTAACACGTTTCGGTGGATGCATGGTTTAAGGCCTCGTTTATAGTGCAAGCTATTTTATTGGTGTCAATAGGCTAGAGGTTTTCTTGGTGGTTAGAGGCTAGAAATAAGATTGGTGGTTAGAGGCTAGAGTATGGATTGGTTGTTTCAGGCTGGAAGTTATCTTGGTGATTAGAGGCTATAGGTTTTATTGGTGGCTAGAGACTATAGGTTTTATTGGTGACTAGAGGCTAGAGGTTTGTTTGCCAGTTAGAGGCTAGATATTTGCTTGATGTCTAGGAGGTTAGAGGCTTGGTTAGTAAGTAGCGACAAGTGTGGTGGTGTTTAAATAGCAAGAGGTAACTAACTATAAGAGACAATAGCACTCATAGGGCAGTGTTGAATGGCGTTGTTTCATCACCTCACAATCAAAAATCTCTAGGAAATTAATTTTAATAGAAAAAAATAGCTATAATGTCTCAGAAATACCTAGTGCTTACTAATCTTGCTCAGTTCATGAATGTATTAAGAAATATATTCCTTCACAAAAATTTTTTAGTACTTTCACACTCTTGTGAAGGCGTAACTAGAGTCTAAAAACTATTTTCTTTGTAATACAGCACTGATAATCTTTTCACTATCTATTATTATAGATAAAATAGTACAATTCTATTGTTAAATGAATGGTTGCCACTTGACTACTGAAATATTATTTTTCGAAAAGTTGAATCGCTTAGCGGGTTCCCATTAGTGGTCAGCTCACGGAAACTCTCAAGCCACTTCCAGTATGGACAGTTATATTGAATTCCAGGCGTTCGTTCTCGCTAAGCAAGCCTCTGGTTTCTAACCTTCAAGCTAATCGCTTGCACTATAAACAAGGTACTATAAGGCGTCACTCTCGCAATAGACTAGACTGTGGCTGACGGGGTAGGGGCGGGGGGCAGGGGTGGGGGGTAGGGTTGGGGTGTAGGTGTGGGGGGTAGGGGTTTGGATCCCAGTTGAAGTACTGACGGTGGTTTTTACTAAATGGTTTTCACTTCCCCTGCTTCGAAACTACAGATACATTTTCTCTAAATTAAACCTGCCCATCTCTGGGTCATTAGAGCAACTAGAAACTATGCATATAAACTAAACATGTATTATTATTATTATTATTATTATTATTATTATTATTATTATTATTATCACCGCGTCTTACTACCCGTTCGGGTTATCCGCAAACAATAGTAGACGCGGTGGCAGAATATATATATCTTTTAACTAGCTTTCTATCAAAATTATGGAACAAAAAAAAAACAGTTTTTATTGGTTCCATTCGATAAATAATCAACTGATGGCAACTTAGTAGAACTCTAAATTCAACCCTATTAATTCATTGCACATTAATGTAATTAGTACACATGAGTGTTTCCTAAACAGGTAGTAAGACGTGGTACTAAAAAAATGTTAATTTAATGCAAACAAATATAATATTTGAAAAGGTACTGTGTTTTGCGATTTAATTTGTACCTCGACAACCACTGGCATGACCCCCCAGAAATTAAGACCAGGTGGACTAACAAAATATATAGAAACATACTAAGATGAACTTCCTTAAAACAGATATTACTACACTAAATTGCTCTAAATAATATTACAATAATGTTTATAGATTGACAGAGCTTCATGTCTTCAAAAAACTATTAATAGCGAATATATAAATGTTACGACATAATCGGACCAAAGTGACCATAAAATGTCATAGCTGGGAACATTTTAAAAAATATGTTTTCAGTGAACTCATATTAAGAAATTCTTGCTCATAAAAACAAATTTATCATCTTGTTATGCACAGTAAGCTAACTTCACTTATACAGCAGATTTGTGTGATATCTTGGGACAACTTCTGAAAGTTCCGTCAAAATAGATCACAGCCTTCCGACATAACAACCGTAGATTAGATGAGGTTGGAAAAACTTCTATGATTAAGGTATTATCATTAACAAATTTAAATGGTTCATCTTTATTGTTTTTTATTACCATTCTATCTAGTGAATCTTGTGTTTCAGTAATACTCTTTGGTAAGTTAGGGTGAATTGCAATGCATGCGTTATGTATATTTCTCTTAATTCACGAGGCAACATGAGACGTCAAAGTGGGTACATCTCCCCTCCCTAATTCCGTGAGTAAGATTTTAGACGGGCTGCTCGAAATATCTTCAACAGTTTTCCTATTTAAGGAATTATTTAAACCTCAATGACCACGTAATTTCAATGAGCGAGATATTGTATGGTCATCATAGTGGTGAAAGTAAATTTATTGTCTAGCTAAGGGGTAGCAAACATTGTGGTATTGCAGGGCCACTTCCCGGATTCTTCATAATGTTGAACACTTTCTGTTTAGTATTTTTTTATTTATATAAAACTTGATAATTTACCAAACATACACCTATAAAATTAAAGCGGTTAATTTATCTAACATTATGCTTTAAGAATAACGATTTTATTATTCTAATAATTAAAGTAAACGCCTTTTGAGAATGTATGAATAAACAGTGAAGATACATAATTGAGAGAATATGCAAAAAGGACGTAACGAACACCTTAAAAAGCTTCCTGTACCTTATCTTTGGTCTAAGAGATAACCTACATCATTTATAATAAACAAAGGCAGCTCTCTATAATATCACTTTTTAGCTTATAACTTATTTAATGTTAGCTAGGAGCTGCACGTGAATATATAAACCTAGCCTTATCTATGTATATGTAAGTTCAAATTAAATGGAAGGTGTAGTATATTACATGCATGATTAATATTTGTCAAATAAAATCACTTTTAATATATTAATGTAAAATGTGAATAATAGGAAACAAACAACTAGACTATAAAAAATATTCAGGTTACTTATGTGTATTTCTATTTTTTGAATAAATACATTATCCCCATTCTAATTTGAATACTATATATAACCAACTAATACAAATTATTTTGCAATTACTCCTTGGATTGCTGTCGATTTCACGATCAAGTTAATTCAAAAACTAATTAATTATACATTTTAATAGAATACACCATTTATAGTGTGGTCTAGAACGAATCTTTGAAAACCTATAAATTTTATTGGTTCTAACAAGGAAAATTATTACATGTGTCTATTAAGAGAGTGTAAGGAACACATGGAGGAAAATCATCTCTAAATCAATTCAGCGGCTTTTAAAAACTATCGCTAACATACAAACAGGCAAACAAACCTCTTTATAACTTATAAGAGGTAGAATATATAGATTATAGGAAAAAACAAGTATATACATATAATTTACATGAAAAACCATAAAATAACTAAAAATACCCATCCACCAACAGGTTTTTTTGACACTCCTTCGCTCGCTGATGATATAAAGTTTATCCCGTATTCTTAATGATAAAGAGTACAATATAAAAATCCCATTTAGATCCAAATATTATATTTTGAGTTTACGAGAAACAAACACACAAACAAAGAGATACCCAAAAATTCTAAAAATAGATTAATAATTGGTCTTTTTTTTATTTTATATATAACCCAGAAAAAATATAAACTCCGCCAAAATTATAATGTCCAGACAGACCTTTGAGTTTATTATATGTATTGGCTATGAAAGTGATTTCAACACAGGAAGTGATGCTTAGCACTCACAAACCTTGATAAAAAAAACTTTAAACTTCTGTATAAAAAATTTAGAGACTAAGTCTTAGTATTTGATATAAATTTAATTTAATTTTGGTCATTGTCTTGAAAGGATTTTAAAATTGGTTTGTTTGACTTTAGATAGTGATGATATTTAATTTTTTTAAATGAAGTCCTTTCATTCTTTTCAAATTTCAATGTGATTAAACGAGTTTGACATGTTTGGTCTAGAGCTAGTTATTAGGACACATAAAAACAAGGGCTATTATAAATATTCTTTATACTACTATTCTCAGTGGGACATTACTAAAATGTATCTACGTTGTTTCAAAAAAACAAATCTATTGTTTTCTTTCTCTCTTTCAAGTACACACTAGAGCTTTTGTTATATCTAACATTTCACACATTTTGGAAACATGACAGTATAACAGCTTGTGACAAGCTGTTCGTAGGCCACGCACTACCGATAATATTGGTTTACCGATAACTGCTCCGATAGAAGCATTACGAGCTTCTATGGGAGCCAAAATACGGTTCTCAAGTAAACGATCACTGCATTAAGATACCAAGCTACTCATAATTATGTCACTACTCGAGTTTCATTATATTGTGGTGGGCCTTGAAGTCAAGTCGTTTAGGAACCACGGTACAAAATAAACTCACACACACATGAAAAAAATACTTTCATTCTGAAAGGACTTAAGTGCCACGTGGTCAGTTAAGTAACAAGATTGTTAAGGATTATTAAGTACTAACAAGCCGCAGTGTAGTGGCTAAATACTGCACGATATTGAGACTTAGTAGATCACAACTGATTCGAACAATAGTCGTACACGTATGGGTAAAAATTGCCCACACATCTACCCTGGCAAAAAATCATATCAACAAAATAGACTTTTAATCTTGATACTTAATTGATTAGATTTAGCTTTTATATTCATTATAATTTTGAAAACATTATGTTACATGCTTCGCGTGATCCAGGGTGTTGCTTTCGCCATGGACTAAACTACTGATGATGGGGGGATCAGGGTTTGGATCTCGGTTGATTGTATTGAGGGTTTTATCAAAATGTTTTTCCACTCTCACTCCACTCTAATGCAGGTACACTTACTCTAAATTCAACCTTTACCACCCCTAACTCAATAGCGTAATTAGTAAATATTCGTATATCCTGAACAGGTAGTAAGATGCGGAGCTAAAAAAATTTTTAATTACCTTTCTATCAAATTATGAAGACAAAAAATGTTGTATCATTTGTATTCGATAAAGAATCAACTGATGGCACCTTACTAGAACTCTGTGTCAAAATATAAATTGAAACTAATATTATGTTGAACACAACGTAGGCTTTGCAAACAGTTCCTTTCCTTGTGCCAACATAATGTGTAAGACCTCCAATCATACCCAATGACTACAAAAGAATGTTGTTTCTCATGTGGTTTTGCATTACGTCTCCAAGTTAATGTTTGTGTGTTACTTATAATATATCCCTCTTTAGTATAGCACTATATAAGTACATGCATTTCCATCGATAGCAAGTAGCTTAAGGAATAACTGCAAATTATAATAGGTTCTACCTATTTGTACTGATGTTTACATTATTTTGGTAGACTGACACCTTTGAATGACGGGAGCAGATTTACTGCAAAAATACTATAATATTAATATACCGGCTGAGGTATATTTAATTTGAAACAGCAGAACTTCCCGAAAATTAAGATTTTTGAAATAAAGTTTTGATTTTTTTTATTGTTTATTAGTTTGTCTAGTTTGATATACGTCTTCAATGTTATTTCAAGGTCAACTTTGTTTTCAAACAAAAACCTATCACTTTTTCAACGGAATTATATTCTACAAATAAAAAACCAACCATTTTTCTCTGAAACATTTTTTTAAATTGACATCAACTTTTGAAGATATTTAGGGCTGTAATATTTTGTTTTTAACAATTTTTATTCAATAACTTTTATTACATTAAATTTCATTATTATTAATGGTCTTCATTTTGAACGTTTATTAAAGTAATTCCAGAAATAATATTGCATTTAACGTAGTAAAAAAATACCATAGTGTAATAAAAAGTTTTGAATAACATTTGTTATAGAAAAATACAAGCTAAAATTTCTTCAAAAATTGATAAAAGAAATCGGTTAAAAATTGTTTGTTTTTCTTTAGAATTAAAAGCGTTAGAATATATAGGCTTTCATTTAAAAAAGCTGACCTTGAAATAACCTTTGTAGGCGACCTCCAAATTAAAAATACCTTGTTTGATTCTTTAAAATTATTTGTTTTCGGGTTATTCTGATGTCTAAAATTAAAAGCCTCGCCCAGTATATAAATATATTAATGTATAATTAATAAATATACATATGTATGTATAAGGTTCCATTGAGTATTTTTTTTAGAATTAGATTTATAACCCCAAGATTATGGGTGGTTTAGTGAAGACCAAAGAGAAAACACAACTATTTGCCAAATTCTCTATATCAGTTTTGATTAAAATTCGTATCCAAGAATTGTATTGTTTAATATTAGTCCTACAAAACAAATGGTTAGTCTCATTTTCCCATGACAATAATAGAATCTTCCCATTTTGTCCATAACTCCACAACTATTTTAGATATGAATTAATTTATCATCGTAGGATTGTAAGTCCATTAAATGTAAAAATGTTTTAATTTTTAATATATATTATTATAAAACTAATAGTGTCTGAGCTATAAATAGGGTAAGGTTGGCTTAGACGTAGTAGTAAGATAAAACGGGTACTGGTAGTTTTCCTCTAGGATGTGCTGCTATCTTCTCGCTGTGATGTGTACCAGTCGAGTTGACGTACAGACTCAGTCTGGAGCGAGAATCGCAAGAAAAATGTTATAAATGTGTCTACGCAGAGAAAAAATTACTTGTTGGTGTTTTCACTACAGTGTTTGAGGAATATTTGGTTCCCCATGGCTCTTCAGAATATAAATGGAAATCTAGAAGGTATGTACTCTTGAATAAAGCAAGAACTTATCTTTCTTTTGAGATGTGTTTTAATTTTGATAACTAAACGGTATTTTTGGTACACCATATTTCCTTCAAAGAAGAGTCGGATAAAACTGGGAAGGTATCCCGTTTTATCCACCCATAGCTACCCTGCTATTATTTTAACAATAAGAATAATGCCTACACTTTTAACAACCTAGAAAACAAAAATCTTATTTTATCTGAACCTAAGGAAGATTAATGATGTTTTCTTTGAAGCCTAATAATTAAATTAACTTATTTTATGGCTAATAGTAAAATTTATTTATTTATACGGACATTAGGAGTTAATGATGTTTTCTTTTATGCCTAGTAATAAAATTAACTTAATTTATACGGATATGAGGAATGTTAATTATGTTTTCTTTCCCGCCTAGTTGCCAACATGCCTAACACGAAAAAATATACAAGTAAAACCCAGAGGCAGCCGTGGCCTAAGGAAAGCATGAGAGGTGCCGTTGAAGAGGTATTGAAAGGAAAAATGGGCTATTTCAAAGCTTCTAAAGCATTTAATATCCCACTATTGACCTTGTAAGCAAGAGTAAAGAAAGCAAGATGTGGCAGTAGCTCTGAAGATGCTTGTGAAAATGGTAAGTTCAACATAAATATAGTATTAGCAGAGACAGATTTAGTGTTAAAAATTTAAATAATTTTAAAATAAGTGTTTTAAAAGTAGTATCAAATACAAAATTACTATAGCATGTTTTATTATTTTTTAGGAAAGATAAAACGCCAGTGTTTACACCACAGCAGGAAAAATAACTTTTTGATCAATGGAAAGTAGAACGTTAGGTCTTATGCTTGTCGATCTACGTGGGCTTGCATTTGATTTAGCAGAGTGAAATGAGATTGCAAACAACTTTAACAAGAATGGCAGATAAAGAATGGTTGTACGCCTTTCTGAAGAGTCATCCGGGGATAAAGCTTCAATTTCCTGAGCCCACATCCATCGCTTGGGTGACAGGCTTTAAACTTGTTGCAGTGAAACAATTTGTTGATTTGCTGACATCCTTGTATGACAAATACAATTTTATTCCAGACCAAATTTACAATTCCGACGAAACATGTATCACGACAGTACCCAATAAACAATCTAAAGTTTTAGGACGTCAAGGGAAACGACAGGTTGGAGCTTTAGTCTCAGCGAAGAGAGGTGTGTTAGTTATCGCGGGGATATGCATGAATGCTTCAGGCAAACCTATGCTTACGATGTTTGTTTTCCCTAGAGCAAGAGACAGTAAAAAGTTGCTAGATGATGCACCACCAGGAAGCATAGCCGAGTAATACCCAAGTGGGTGTAAAAAAATCTAACCTGAAATGTTGATGGATGTCGACGTCTCATGACCCCCCAAACCCTAAAAAGTGGTCTTTGCAATGCCATTTGTCTGTGTGTCTGTTTAAACTTAAAATTAAGAGTAGTTTAGTAAAGCGCGAAAAGAGATAAAATCGATTTTCTCAAAATCGACTATAACGATTTTGATTAAAATTCGTATCCAGGCGTTGATTAAGATTATGAATAAACTGGCTATTTCATTTTCCCATGGAAATGAATTTTAAGATATTTACAAAAGCGGAAATTTCGGTATCTCCGCAACTATTTGTGATACAAAATAACTTATCGTTGAAAAATTGTAGTACTATTAAAAATAAAAAACTTTTATATGAAAAATATTTTTATAAAAGCAACTGTTTCTGAGACATTGTTAAATATATTAATACAATTTTGTGAGCTTTAGTTGTAAAGAGATACTATTTAAGTTTTAACACAATAATTATCCAATGCCATAGAGCAATTAAATATAAGTAAGTCTCTCAAAAAGTTTATGTTATTTTTCCTTAAACCTTTTTAGAGAAATGTTTGCACAACAATGATCTATCTTCAGTTTAGACTCAATAGTCAATATTTACATTTTTTATTGGTCAACGTTTATAAATGCGGAATTTAATAGCAATACGATGACCTGAAGATGTGCAACACCTAATAAAATGTAGAGAATTCTAACCGGAAGTCGAAATTTTAATACGAAGTGTTGACCATTGTGGACCCAATATTGATCTTTTTTATCGGTCCAAACATACATATGAGGACATTAATTCTTTAAAAATAAAATTATAAAATTTAAAACTGGGTCTCAAAAAATGTTTTACATAAATATTGTGCATTTTATTCTTTGGTTTGCTAATGTATATTATTTAGTTTCACATATATTACATGTTTTGAGTAAATATCTTCAATTTTAAACAATAGAGCGAGAAAGTCCGTGTGGAGTTCCGTACCATTTATTTAATTAATAAGAGTTTTAATTAGTAATCAAAAACATCAATCATGAAATAAATTATTTGAAAAGATATATGTCCCAGATATACCGTTAACGCTTTATATCAAGAAGCCGCCTGACCGAGTTTGGCAGCCATCCTATATATCTTATTCAAACTTTACCATGCGTCGTTTATTAAAATAAAACAGACCCAGCTCTCCTCCATTCCACCAGCGCTTCTTTCAAAGAAGAAATATAGAACAATTTCAACATCATCTTATACTTTCTGGTCCAGTTAGAAAATATGTTGGCAAGAGACATTATTTCCCCATGACAAAAACACTCGTCAACATAAAAGAAGATTGAAAAAAAAAAAAAATTCCACACATAGTTCCTGCCCTCTCGTTGTTTAAGGTAGAAAGATATAAAATGAGTTATGAAAAATTATGATGTGTCACCAAACAAGTATGAACACAAGGCCATTTGTTTATTTATTTTCAACCAAGCTGCACTTTCGTTACGTAGCTTATTTAAAATAATGATGATCCTAAGCAATAATAAGATGTTTTTTACGTAGGTGTATATTTCAGCACTAATTTCTGGCGTTTAACACGCCTGGGACTTATTGATTATAGTATAATTTTAAAGATACATAACTTACATTTAGATTATTTATTCTTTAGCACTCTGTCCTAAAACCCTTTTGGGTTATACGCTTATGTTATAATTACACTAATGGTTTTAGGAAACTAAAATAAATATTTAAACATCTGTATATTTTATAACTTTTAACTTTTTTTACTTGTAAAAATCTAGAATTGGTATAATTTAGTGATAAAGGGAGAATACAAAATATAAATTCACTGTTTGAATAGTGCTCTATTTTGAAACAATGTCTTTTGAAAGCATATGTTTTAGTTACAAGCTAAGTTATTTTAGAATATAATAGATATAATATAATTATAAAATATTGAAACTTTCCGTATCTTATAGTATAAAACACACCTGTTCCAGTATCGGTAGTTATGTAAGACAAATGTATGGCGATAAAAAGCATTTGGACATAAAGCATTCATATCACAAACACAGTGTTTATTTATTGGCCAACTTAACTACCCATATAGATTCATTGCTCTGTGGAAGATATTATAACCTTACTATATTTCAAGAGAAATCTTTTATTATATTTTAACTAAATATTTTGTGTGTATATTGTAAAATATAGGCCTAGTTTAACAATAGGTAAACAAAATCATCCATTGGATTTAATAAATTACGTTAGGTTAAATCTTTCTTGCAAATATTTTGATCATATGTTTGGAAAATAAAAATATATGAATAACGTTAAGATAGGATACCAAAACTTTGAACTAAATTTGCTTGTTTTCTAGTCTCTCAACTTATCAAAAGTAATCTTCTTTGGAAATGTGTTGACGCAAATTGCTTTCACTCTGCGAGTTAAAGCCAATAGAAAAGTCACCGTTTAAACTAATGAAAAATACAAAAAAGGTGGTGGTCATAATAACACAAACGTTATCTTTACCTCAAGTGTGAAGCGGTAGCAACTAAGTTTACGTCGAAAGGTCAAAATAGACTTTCAGCTTGTATTGGTACATTTTAAATTCATACGATAGCATGACATTCGTTTTATTGGTATAGTGCAAAAACAAATTAAATAAACCAAAACAGAATCAAATAAGACGACACACTATGGAATTTTTCTCTGCATCCAAAGAGATTTTGTTTTATACTAAATCCTGAGACACTTCGTCAATAAATATAGTGTTAACTATATTTTTAACATGCCATATTATATTCTATAACTTTCCTACTAGTACAACGATAGTTTTGAACAAATCATATAGATAATTACTTTTTACTATACGAATTTTTTAAAAGCACCAAGAAATATATGCCAACTATTATTTAATTGCTATCTTATAGGAAAATATATTTGTAATACCGTATTTATATTTTCTGCCATTTCCATTAGAAACTATAAATAAAGAAGAGCTGAATTTGGAAGTATGTTCTTCACACCGCAATCATTGGTGAATCCAGGCCTTGTAGTATAGAGTTTATAGAAAGGGTACCCGCAATGGCGTGGAGGGAAAGTGTAAAACCATTTTAGGAAAACAGTTAATCTCATTACAGCAAGGTAGGATTGGAACCCCGACATCTCAATGATTGGGAATCACAAGATGAGGAATTGAAAGGTATTGTTATTTTTAAACTATAGTAAAACAACTTATTGGATAACTTAGATCAGTCGGTAGTGTCTGTGTACTGAGCCATAGGTCCAGGATTCAATTCCTGGCATAGCCAAAACATTTATCATTGGTGAAATGTTGGTTTACTCTTCCACAGTGTTTGATTAACGGCCGGAGGCTGGATGTTGTGCCTGTCCTAGTGTTAAATTAGATTATAAAGCATATGTAACTATGACAGGCCTAGCAGTCCGGTAGTGGAGAATATATGGCTTGAATAAAAAACTGACCACAGGCTGTAATGGATGTAAAAAGTAAAACTATTTGTGTTAGTTGAAATTGGGTTTATAAGTAGAAGTAGAAAGCTAGCTGGCATCACTTGAGAAGATGGGGGCAGCTATTTTCTACAAATACTATATAGGCTATTTGCTATTAATACTATATATAACTAGTTAATATCCTGTAATAATTAGACGAGATAGTGAAAGTTCTCTCAATGTCAACGTATTGGACGGTCATGTAGGGAGGTAATTCTATCAAGATCGACGTCTTTGCCACCCCTGTAGCGTGAGTGAAGCGTTACGAGAATACCCAAGTGACGAGTGGTTCAAGCGGTGTACTGAAAAAACGTACCACTCACGAGGATGGCAGGGTCTTCTAATAACTCTTGAAAACACGTCCCCTCGTGTCCAGTTTTACCCCATTCCCTCACTCCTCAGGAGGATGGCAGGGTCTTCTCCACCCCCGCTCCCCCAGTGGCCGTTCGGTTTTACCCCATTAGGTCAGGTAATGTTAGGTTAGGTTGGAATAAAGTGGTTAATGGCCCTTCGAGTGAGTGTTGAGTCCCAAACGATGCTCAGTCAGAGGTGAAGGAGAGGATGCCAGAGACTAAGAAATGGATTCTAGAAGAAGACACGTCAATTACCAAAGTTTACAGCGATACTCTAGGCAATCTTCACGAAAAAGGTAACTTTGCACCGTTTTATAATAAATTGTATAGTTTTGGAATCCCCTCAAATATCTTGCTAATCTTGAAACAAGCTTGTAAATTTGACTTTCTAAGCTTTTTTCAAGAACTATTCATGCTTTCAATCCTGTCTGGGGAGAATGAATCAGAAGAACTATCAAGAGACTGAAAAATGCTTGCTCTAGCATGGTTAAAAAATCAAAATTACACAAAAAAATTGAAGAGAGATTAACCACAGCTTATTTTAAACACGACAATATGACTATGAACAATATATAGTCATTTTGCCAATTCAAAGCCTGGTTAAAGTGTGATGCTAGTTGTAAGTTAATTAATATAATCGAAGTCTAGTGTCGTTTTAGAGTTTACACTTTTAATATTTATTGGTAAATTATATCTGTTAGGTCATGGGAATAAAGTTTTTGAGGATCATGCTATCTGTCATTAGAAGAGATAGGATTAGGAATGAAGATGTATGGTCAATAATTGGTGTACAGAGGGAAATAAACCCTTACAATTTAATATTGACTATTTACTTTGAATTAATTTTATACCTTTTTTAAAACCAAATTTGTATTTTCATTCTAACGTAACTTACTATCGTTTTTCATAGAAACGACACATCATAATAATGTATTTGAACCATTGTTTAGTTTGTAAAAAGGTATATTCCATTGTTTTGTCCACTGCATTTCATTGTTTTACTGTGTCTGATTTTATTGTCTTGAGTTGCGACTATCTAATATTCTATGTTCCAAGATGATTTCACTTTCCCAATGTACTAGAATATCTAAGTTCACAGAAGGTCTGAGTGTTTATTTAATTTACTAGTCCCTGGTATTGTGTGTACTTGCGTTACCACCCTCTTCTATAGATCCAATGATACCTGGTGATTCCGGGGTTAGTGATTGTAACTACCGATATTCCCTGAGCAAGGTAATATCTTTAGACAGCGTCACACACAATTACAAATGTAATTTCTGTACTCCCTTTTCTTAGTTCACTCTAGTAAGGTTAGGGTAAGGGTGTGGTGGGCTGTTTACAATAGTATTCATTTATCTTATGTCTAACTCCATATCCAAGGGAAAATATCAAGATAATAACATGGAGGAAGCGATGTTAACGATTCCCAGAACAACTATATTAATGTTTTTTCCATCACCGCATCTTACTACCTATTCAGGCTACACGCTTATGTACTAATTACTTTAATAGTTTTAGGGATGGGGAAATTTGTATTAAGAGGAATTGTACCCGCATTTTCAAGGAGGGAGAGTGATAACCCATTTTGTAAAATCACCCTCAGTAAACCCAACCAAGATTCAAACTTCGATCTCTCCGTCATCATTAATCTAGTCTACTTCTAGAGTAGCACTTTAGACCATGTGGCCACCGAAGCAGGTTAAAAAGTTTTCGAAAGCCAATTAGATGCAAGAGAAATATTTTTTCTCTTGGTTTCAATTTAAATATAATTAATAATAGTAATAATAAGTTTAAATATAGTATTATCAAATTATTCAAGTCGACACAATTGTTTTTAAGCTACCGAATCTTATAAAGATAATGGCATAAGCTTTTTTTTAATAATTTAATTAATTTATCCAAATTAATACAAAATCACTTAATTGTGAAAATAAATTTCAAAACATTTACCTTGTGATCATTTTTGTTTAGAGGTTTACAGTCAACAAACCTATTTATTTGTGCAAAAAACAATCACACTGGTGGTTAAATTAGAACCAAAGAACTATTGCAGTCATCAGCCTGAAAACATTAATTATTAACTTTCACACAGAATATTAATGCAAATATAGAATTGCTCACGTAAAATTTTAAATAAATATGGTTTTACTCTTCAGATAAAAAACAAATTCACCAAGTAATTTTTTAATAAACACGGTTTTAAAATATTTTAATATTTAATTTTTTTCACAAAATAGCTTTTGTGGCTATTTAGTGAAAAAATTAAATATTTAACATTTTTAGAGACAGTCTTTATTAAAAATTGAATTAATGAATTTGTTTTTTATCTGATGAGTAAAACAATATTTTCTAAAAAAGTAACATATAGACCAAACATATCAACATCATCAGTAGACTTAAGTGAATATTGTTTTAAAATACATTTATAAACTTATTTTTGTGAGAGCCTTAAATATTTTCTTAAAAATAAATAAAACCGTATTGTATTTTGAACCAACCTTTGGCTATGGATAGCGTAATAAATATTTGAGTATAAAACCAAAGTATGATTATCAACGTAGTCGATTTAATTAATCTTAGTCTCAAAACACAAATTCTCTCTGAATTAATGATATCCGGATTAGCAGTGAATTGATCTACAATTACTCGACATTCATTTATAAATAAATTTAGTTTAAATTTGCATCAATTTGATTGTGATTATGTTTTAAAAAATTAACATAAATAAGAAATGCATATAATTATTTAATGTTATTCACGTCGGTGGCCACATTGTCTAAGTTGTCACTCTCACAATAATCTAGAGTATCTATGATGTGAAGATGAATGATCGAATCCCAGTGGGAAGTACAAAGAAAGGATGCTTTTCCCTAAATGGTTTATGAATCGTTATCTAAGCAGATTTGTATCAATTTCCTATTCATTTAACCTTCATGATTACCTAATAGTGTAATTAGTAAATATGCGTATAGTCCAATCAGGTAGTAAAGTGGGGTGATTAAAACTATACGCTACTAGATATTGCCCACAACTTCTCTTGCGTTAGTGACAGTTTGAAAAATTTGTTTATTAAAACAATAAATTTATATTCCCTGAGTTTTTAGTTTCCCGTACAAAGAATAAATCACGCAGAATTTTATATATAAATTACCACGATGAAAACTTTGGAGTTGATAAAAAATGTATCTTCAAAATAAAAAAAATCAATATAATGTAATTATTTCTGTTTTAAGATCAGACACACACAATATTTGTATTAATTTAATAAAATAAAGTAACACCACTTAAGGCAAGGACTCTTTGTGGTTTTTTCATCAGGAATGAACAAACAAAGATTGCTGATGGACCTATCACGGCAACACACCACGTATAGTTGTCCTCGTGAGAAACACTTGTCACGGAGATCAACGCCCGCCACCTTCAAAGTTTAGGCTGTGTTGATGGCCATGGCATAGAAAATATCTATAGTAAATTGCGTGAATTTAAATTGGGAGGGCAGGTCTGATGGTATCATGGGTATTCTTGGTACTACACCCAATTTCCCCTAGTGCAACCTGTCATGACAGTCATCTCTATGGTAAAGTTTTGCAGACTGTTTACCTGTAAGTGGGTCGCGTTTCAAATTTTAGATGGGTTAAAATTACGCATCAAAATTATTTGTGCTCAAATTTTAATTGAAAAATATGTACGGGTAAACCGAATGGATTTAGGGAATTAGAAACTTAGACTAAGTAATGCCTATAGATATGTAAGTGAGGCATGGCAATTTGAACATCTGATATAAAAATAGTTGTTAATTTTATAAGCCAATTCATTTTTGGAGCTGAAATAGCTTACTCCTAGTTGCAAAAGAAGTATATCGCGATAAATCAAATAGACTACTTCCTGAATATTCTTTATCACGACGCATATCTGGGAGTTATCCAAAACATCCTACCATTGTGTCCTGCGAGTTTCAGCAATATACGGACAAAGTTTTTGTCTTAGCGGGGTCAGATGCGCATGTTGGTTGACAGGGAAAGTTTCACAACGTCTGGGGGCAGATGTAGGAACATTTCAGGCAGGCGTTGACCTCATCAGCTCTAGTGACTCGGAATAACAGGTAGAGATTATAGGAAATCTTCTGATAACAATATGGCGAATGAGCACATTGCTACTTCTGAGCTCTCTTAGAGTTCTATTTAAATATTCAGTTTATGTCTTGTACAACATTGTACGTTTTTTACATAAGATAATAGATACTTTTTTCAATAATTTTGATGTGAAACTTTGATTCGAAATGTTACACACGGAAATTTGGTATTTAGAACTATTCAAAGGAAATTTAAATGTCACATGTTCTTCTGCCCACTTTTAATAAATTAGCGATTACATTATAATGTCGCATGCACTGTTATGTTTTCTTTTAAGAAAGTAGCAGCTACACCCGATGAAGCCACTGCAAAGGCAACACATCCCTTAAACCTGAGCTTAGCCAAGAATAAATAATTAATAATAAAGGTATTTCCTTTACCCCGAGTGCATCTTAAAAGAATACTTTTTTTTATAGGATCTTGAATTCTCTTAACTACTTTCATGTCTACGGTAAGTTGTTCCGTGTTCAATAAAGGCTTATCTATATTGGAAAGTGATAAGTGGCCACTCGTTTGTCTGCTCTCTCAAATAGTCTCTATAGAACATAAATGTGTGAATTGTTAGATAGAAGAAAATTAAAGTACTTCACTGTATTGTCCAAGAGATACCTTACAATTTGGTTGGTTTGGTCTAACCTACATTAAAATATCTTAAATGACGTCCAAAGTTTCTACCGACTGATATATTCTGATTCTATGTTCAATATCATCCGACATGCTTTTCCTGCTGGCGAGCCAAAGTGGGAGAGGATAAGATGAGTGACGTAAAGCATCTATTTATAAAGTACTTCTCCAGGGTGAGTCATCGTCTTATAAGCGTGCCGGTGCTTTGCTAACTAATTAGTAGGATGCGTAGGTTATGTCGTTCGTGTTACGTACATTTTCAAATAAATTTGGATCTCTGAAGTCATTGAGCTTATTCTAAAAAAAACAAAAAAAAACACATTAGATTATTCGGGTCTAGGTTAAAGACTCAAATGAGGGAATTTTCCCTTACTACTCCGGGAAGCTCCTCAACAAAAACACCTACACAACAGTCAGATCTATTAGTTGTGAGCGTATAATCCGAACGGGTATTGAGCCGTGGTGCTAAATATTATTATTATTATTATTATTACATAGCTGTATTTTTCACTAAGTGCACTTTATTTTTGTCACGTCATACTGACCATTTGGGCAGCCCACATCTATCAACTCATTTATTAGGTCTTACAAAGGCATAATTTAGAGGAAATGTACCCATATTTACATTGAAGAAGTATAGAAGAAAATGTAGGAAAAATACTCTCAGAAAATCCAGTCGAGATTCAAACCCCGATCTCCTCGTCATCATCAGTCCGGTCTGTTTCGAGTGAAGTGCCTTAAACTATTAATTGAACTTCCTATGCAAATACATGCTTATTTCAGCACGCACTTGTTTTATAGGCACTTAGCACGGTTGTGACCCACATGGATATATACGTGTACAAAGGCGTCAGTATCGTATTGTCTGCTTTGCTAATGATGAGGAGGTAAAACTTCTGACTGTGTGTACCATGGTGATTACCCAAAGTAATTTCCATCTCCCCTTCAACTCAAGTAGGTATTCACTTCATCGGTAGTGACTAATGACTAATAAGGCACAGTGCGCTAACAATAAAACATTTCTCAACCGTACTCATTAGATAAAGTATTTAAAATTATATGAGTTTAATTTTTAAGTAATTATTAAACAATATCCTAGGTAGTTTGCACCTGTACAAAGGAGTCAGACTCATATTGTCTGGTTCGTTGGTGATGAAGAAGCCATGGTTTGAATTCTAGCCAAGTGTACATGAAAATTTTCTCCAAAATGAGTTCCCAAATCCCTCCACACAAATGTGAGTACATTCCCTCAAATTATACGTTCCAAGCCCCTACTATTTAAATATATGAATAGCCCGGACAGGTAGTAAAACACAAAAAACGGAAAATATAAGGTAGATCAAGGACTGGAGCTCAACACCATCATTTGGCACTGAGTTTATTTTTCGTAAAATTCTTTCTTTGGGGGTGAGTCGGGGGAGGGGGGGATTCTCACGTTAATAATTATGTTTCATGATTAGAATCCTAAACGTTAATAACCGTTATTTAGTTACAATTTTCATGTTTTTTATTACTACGTTTTAAGGTATCCCATCCTTCTGTAAAATGGTTCACATTCTAAAATATAAATAAGAACCCGGTTTTATTTTCTGCCAGGCAATTTCCCAGACGCGTCTTGGCTCCAATTCATGTTTTCTTTGTACCCTCATTAAATGAACGTAAATTATTTCAAGAATATATTTTATAGGGTAGAATTTCGAGTTTCTCACTCCTGTTAAATGTCTCACGAAAACAATTAACCTACATTTTTTTAGGGTTCTCATAATTACCCCGATCTTAATTAAAATTGATGTAACTAAAAAATAAATACATTTCTCAAATAATACTGAGATTTTATATATTTTTATGACCCGCCTCAGTGGGGTAGTTGGCAAACGCGCTAGTCATGTTGAGCTCGGCTGCCTAGGACGGGGAGATCGAGGTTCGAATCTCAGTCGGGTGAACTGGGTGTGGTTTTTTCCTAGATGGTTTTCCACACTTCCTCCACGCAAATTCCGGTTCACTTCCTCTAAATTCAACCTTCCCAATTCCTAATCTATTAGTGTAATTAGTGTACTAGTGTAATTAGTACTTAAGTGTATAACCCAAACGGGTAGTAAGAAGCGGTGCTAAATAATAATAATATATATTTCTATGTTGCAAGAAATGCATAAAGTAAATTAATAAATTTGCCTCTTTACTAAATGTCATACAGACAGTATCATTTATATTTTATATACAAATTTCCCTGTAAGTGTAACAGTAAAATAGAATAGTTTGGAGTCTTACTAATACTTTGACAATCACACGTCTAACTTTTCGTTGTAGTCTACTTTTAATCTTTTGTAAACAGTGTCATCACTCATCACTAGATATTTACTTGATAAAAGTACAAGATAAATTTGAAAATTAGATTATGATATAGGTCTAACACCTTAGCCCAGTCGGTATCAGGTCTGCCTACTGATATAAGGATCCTGGGTTCAATTCTTGGCATGGCCGAAAAATGTATCATTGGTGAAATGTGGGCTTACTCTTTCACAGTGATAAATTAATGGCTGGGGACTGGATGCTGTGCCTGTCTTAGTATTATGTTATATTATAAGGCATATGAAGCTACGACAGGCCTAATAAGCAGCTCATTGCAAATATATGGCTTGAATAATAAAATAACCCGGGCCACAGACTGGAAACAATAATAGAGGTACAGATAAATATTTAGATATATGATTTGAACAATTGTAATCAAATATCTGTACCAGTGCTTCCTTCGGTAATCAGCTCATCGTGATAACCGTAAGGACAGTTCTTCACCTTGGATATGATAAATGGTTCGGTCAGCCACATTCTTTATCAGAATAAAGACATTATTCCTTCGGTAATCAGCTTATTGTGATAGCCACAAAAACAAATCTCCACCTTAGATATTATATATATTTCAGCCAGTCACAATCTGGATTCAGAGAACGACAATATTATTTCGTTAATCAGCTGATCACGACAACCATCAGGACAATTCCGCCTTGGTAATGATTTACGTATCATTCTGTTATATCCGGTATACCAATAACAGGACCCTTCCTTCGCTGATGTAATGATAATGTAAACTTAAGTACAGTTATTTGTCTTGTTAATGAGATTTGGTTCAGTCAATCGCAAAATATACAACAAGTCTCATCCTCAGGTATATTGTTTTAGTTGTAGTTGAGGGGAAATGTCTTCCTGAGACACCTATGGTTATTTTTAGACGGGTTTATCTATAATTTATCAGTTTATAGTAAATGTGTCATTTACATTCATTTGTTGATCCTTGTGTTGGGAATCAGAAATGATCTCTTTTGTTTCGGTATAAGAGATATTTCATCTTGACACTCGACTTGAGTATTTTTCATCTTATGAATCAATGTTTGTCTATATTGTATAAGATTAAGGTGAAATATTATTGAGACTCATCGGAGATTTCTTAGTCCTAGGAACCTACGTACTATTATATTGTGATGGTTAAGGTGAAATGTCTTCTACACTCAACTGGGTCATTTATTAGTACTATGAAACATGTTTCCATTATATATTGTCAGTTTAAGGTATATTTCCTCAATACACTCATCTGGTTATGCTTTTTCTTAGAAATAAGTTCAAAGAAAAATGTTTCAAACGTATCCAAATTCGTGGGTGCACACTTGACCTGACGATATGAATGGTGAATGTTGTTGGAATTGCTCGCGCATGCGCCAATCTTTCAACACTAAATTCATAAGGTGGCGGACGCCAGTAATTAGTATATTAGATATATTCTATAACTCTCTGTTTGTTGGCTGGGGGCACTGTTTGAGCGCTAGCTAGGAACACTGTTGGGAGGGATTAACCTACTTATAATATTTATACAACCACAGAATCTCAGGGGGAGGGGGATTGGTCAATCTGGCCCCCGTTACAGGCGATCCTGAATCCAAGGATCCAGTGTTGACTATAAAGTGTTAGTTTTCAAGAAATGTTGTATTATATTTTCAAATCAAAATATTTTTTTACTTTAAACATTACTATCACCTAACTAATATAAATCTTTGCAATTTTAATCATAAATTAAACAGTATCATAGATTGCTTTCTTAACACATAACATAAAATGATGCTCTCTCAATGAGAAATCCCTTCTTGATTTGTATGATAAAATAGCGATAGTAATTTACTAAATATCAAGATTAAAATCTCAAGAAGCAGACGACTCATAGAAGTTCCCGCACCATCTTGAACTCGGTCGTAAAATTAGTATTGTTCCGGTTCAGTTTATTTTATAGACGGCCGCGTGTCAGTTATAATTAACGCCAACAGATGTTGGGGGCATACCGCCACCCCCAAACCGCCCCCATAAGATAATGAGAGGGGAAGGATTGGGGAGCAAGCCAAGAAAAGCTTTCTCCCATCATCTTATTGGAAGAGTCACTCATATCTCCGTGATAGGATGTGAGGAGGGAGGAAGGGGGGAGGAGGCCTCATCTCATAGCTATGCGACATAGAATAATCAAGTGTGGTCCACCCCATACTTACTTATTTTCTTTTTTTAAATTGCTTAGCGTATTTGGGTGAGATCTGAAATATCTTCAATCCTCCGTCCGTAACTCGACTATATTTACGGTCCTAGCCAGCTCGGAATTTTTTGATTGCTTCCCAGGGATATATTTGTAAAACGATAGTGTGCAGTTTATACAACCAAAAAATAGCAAGTAGATTGGAGATTATTTTTCAGCTAAGTTTCATATTATTGGTAATTTTTTACAGTAAAACCTATAATAAGTTTACATAAGATATCATTATTTCCCTCTAGTATGTGTACAAGTATGATCTCTATGTTACAGAGTGATCCAAAAGTCACGCAACCCAAATAAAAAACTTATATTTTGTGTCATATAATATATACATCTAATGTAAACCAAACAATAAACCATAAATACATCACAGAAGGTATTGAAAGTGTGGTCCTCTTTCTTTGTAACACAAATTCACTCGTTTAACCATATTTATAGACACACGACGAATCATTGCCTGGGGTTACAATGCAACTCTCAATGTTGGTTTGAAGTTCAGCCAAGGTTCAAGGGCTGTTTGCATACACTGTATGTTTTAAGTTTCCCCACAGAAACAATCAGGTAGCGTTAGGTCTGGGGAACGAGGTGGCCACAAGTCCTTAGAAATCACACGATCAACAAAAAACCCAGCCAGCATTGTCATGGTGGAATTGGTTCCATGTGCAGTGGTTACATCTTGCTGAAACCAGCAACCACGTTCTGTTTCCTCCAGTAATGCAATAAACATCCTAACTAATTTCTGATAACGTTCAGCATAAACAGTTTTTCTAAATAAAAGAGGACCCACCACCCTGCGACGTGAAATCGCACACCACACTCCAATCTTCTGACTGTAAAGGCACCTCATGGAAAACGTGTGGATTTTCAGAGCTCCAAAACTTACTGCTCCATTGTTTGCTACAAAATGAGATAAAACAATTTATCGGGGTATAAAAAGAACAGTATTTATACTTGATTAAACATGATTTAATCCTATTACTTTTAAACTGCTTGTATATTCCAAACTATTTATTTATAACATACTATAAATTATTAATCGTGCACACCTCATGTGAATGTCTAGTTCTACTAAGATTAAATTCCATACATTAATTACTTTGATTTAATAATAGTACGGGAAAGCCATAAAATAGCAAGTTTGACCCCTTATAGCTCGTGAACTGAGATGATTTGAAATAAGTGATTCACTATTTATATAATATAATAACTATACACTTGTTAAAACTGTGCAATAAGTTTTAATAATTAAATGACCTTAATAAAGACTAAGCCTCGTACTTGTGAGTACATGTCTACGTTTTCAATCTTATATAATGAGTTGTGTAATAATGTAAAACGATCATAGGTATATCAGTGGCACAGTCAAATATGCAGGGTAGGATCCTTATCTTACAGATAGCAAAAGTAATTAGACCTACTTCCATATTTTCATAGGTCAAGTCATGTGATCTGCAGTAGTCATCGTTTAATTATTAGCAGCTCCAGTAAAAAAACACAAATACTAGTAAAATGTTTTCAATTGTAACCGTAAAAATAAATATGGATTAATTTTCTAAAAGGCCCTTTCTTTGAAAATTGGATTGAATGCGTGTTGGTGCTTTTAGTTTAAAGTAACGGGTTTGATTCACCTATAGGCCTTTTGAAAGAAAATGTAAACAACATTCTGTTCTCATTAATTATAACAAATATAATAAATTACGAGAAATTTAACTAATTATAAGAAATGTAATAAGTAATAACAAATGTTATTATTTCAACAGTAATGAAACACCAAAAAATTATTCGGAACGGTGACCAATATAGACTTGCTTTGACTGTGAACATCCTACGAACCCACCAACTGTTCAACTCACACATGTCTATTTTCACAAGTAAGACAGAGCCCGTCAATGTCAAACAAAGATAAAATAATACAAAAATAAAACTTAACAAACGTAGTAAAGAGAAAATTTAAATAGAGTTTTTGGTCGGATCAAAGATTCAAAGATCGTCGAGTGTAAGAATGTCAGGACGAGTGGAGAATTATATCGGCTACTGGAGAGGCGGTGGTATTTCCAGAGCTGAAGTATGAGGAGTCCAAAGAGGGGGAAGGAGGTAGGTTTTCCAGAGACCAGTCACAAGGTAAGGTACGTGATGTCCACTCAGGTGTACCAAACAAAACTGGTAAACGTTTTTATCCTTTAAGAGGTTTTCCGATATTCGAGGAATGATGTTCTTTGAGAGCCACAAATAATCACTGGCCTGTATGAATGTACATTTATAAATAGTAGGCCTACTATCTGTTATGTTAACCACTTTTATCGACTCTATATTAATTCATATTAAAAATTGCTTATTGTTCTTTCACACAATTAAACAAGTACCTGCTTCGTTGGTCACATGGTCTAAAACACTACTCTTGCAGTAGACTAAACCACCGATGATGGGGAACTCGACGTTCGAATCTCGGTTGGGTATAGCCTACTGAGTGTTTTTTTCCAAAATGGGCTTCCACTCTCTCTCTCTCTCTCTCTCTCTTTCTCCACGCAAAAGCGGGTACACTTTTTTTAATATAGTCTTCCTAATCCCTAAAACCATTGGAGTAATTAGTACATAAGCGTATAGAAGCGTATAGCTCGAACCGGTAGTACAACTCAGTGCTAATAGAAACTTAACAAAACATGTATTTTTATTTATTTACTTTAGTGGCAAGCAGGATACTATAAACGTAGCATACAATTTAACTAAAGAGGATTAATTTTAATGTAAAAAAATATAAAGTGCTTGGAGATGGATCCTACTTCCATAAAAATGTTAATTTTTTACAAACAACCATCATTACTTTAGTGGTATTTTATTTTTCAAGGCTTAAAACTTCTATAAATCCGTGAACTTAGTTTGTGTAGAAATTCACATATCAGGAAAGACCCGCAGCAAATAAATTATTTAGAGCTATAAATTGTTCATTTAAGAGAACACAGCCTATTCGGTAAAAATATAATGCACAAAATAATACAAAATTTGTATACATAGGTCTACTATAGGTAGATACTCGAGCATGTGGAAGTCTACATATATTTTAAGAAGGGCTCATTTTAAATGAATGGTCTTTATATACCTTTATTATAATCCTAAGTGTTTTATTATTTTCGTGTTGAGATAACAATAGTTCTATTTAAGGCGATGTTTACTGGCATGGGTGAGATTAGTAAATAGCAAATAGAAACTCAGCTCGAAAGAAAACATCATCAACGCTCATTCCTGCTTTTAAATATCGATTGTTTCGGTCAAAAACCTCATTAGTATGATTATAAAAATATCTAATATTGCAAGACAAACTTAATGCTCGAAATATTCTCGAAACAATTATTTGATACTATATTATATTCCATGAGAGGTTGGAAAGCTTAGCTTTAAGAGATTAGTTTTGTTCCCTTTCATTTTGTATCTAATATAATTGCTGTGCTTATGGAATAAGGTTAGGTTGGGCCATTGGTTTTATTTGCTTTCCTTACTAGTTTAATGGCCTAGTTTGAATGTTCCAAGCTTTAAAAAATACTTTTGCTTCAAAGTAGTTGATTTATTTAATTGTTTTTCTGTCACTAATGGCAACTTTTTACTTTTTTTATTCATAGAAAGCCTTGTAATCATTACAGTTTATTACTTCGAAATTTTGGCCAATCTAACGTTTTATATGCCCTGAACACAAAAACCGGATATCTAAAATGGTTTCTCCCTTTGTTTGTACTTGGTTCAAAAGCGGAAATGTTTATAGGTCTTTCTTTTAACCTTGTTATGTAAATGTTTTATTGTCACGGTGTCGTCCTGATTGCAAACAGGTGAGTATCTGGAGAGGAATATCTGCTTTTGACATATGAGGAGTCTAGACTAAAGACACGCCATGTCTGCTATGCCATCCCACCCCTAATTTGACAATAGGAGTGGCCCATTGGGATCCTAGCAATCGTGTGGCTTTTCAGCCTTGTCAGTCTAAATTTAACTAAATTATATACATGAGTACTTCTTGGTTAGGTTAGGTTAGGTTAGGTTAGGTTAGACTAGGATAGGAAAGGATTGGTTAGGGGGAAATCCCGGCTGACCAGTGGGTGCTGCCAGCAACCCCTCCCACACGTTTCGCCACCCTCACAGGAATTGACGCGAATTGCTCTTTAACTTGTTCGTAATATGGACACTGGATATTTAGGTGGCCAATTTTTGGGGGTGTTCGCAATCCAGATGAATTATGCCTTGTTCGCATTCAGGATACAGCCATGATCACGTCTCAAGGAGAGTTCGTAGTATTAACTCAAGCCATATAATTAAAAGTGTTTTATGAATGATTTTTGAAATTTCTGACTTTTCAAAAATGTATCCAACAATTGTGATAGAAATTGATTTGGGTGGTGTCTCAGATGATAAATAACATTACATAGTTTTTTCAGTGAAAAATCATTTAAGAGTAGTTTATTGATTAAAAACGTTTTTCAAACTATGATTAGACTAGTTGAGAAAGATTTTATTATTGTTTTGTAAAATTTGTTTTAGTTAGTGCATTCAACAGGAGTCGAAATAAAGACCTATTTCATGGGGTTAGGATGAGACATATATCTTATAAGTTGTGCACTCGAATTATAACAAAGAGCGAAGTAGTAGATTTAGTAGACTAAATTTAGAACAAATTGGCCCAGATTAGCGTAGAGGATGGAAAATCAAATCAATATAAAAAGACCACCATGAAACCTGGCTTGGATTCCAAGCACCTACTCAATGAAGACGAGGCCAGAAGAGACGCCGCAATGGTTGAGGCAGCTCACATCTGGGAGGCGGCGCAGCAGGAGGCAGTGAGTCTCAGCGAGGTAACCGGGACTAGGCTAGATGCTTCACCGCCACAGGCCGTTTGGGGGTTGGTAGCCGCTCTTTGTGCGCGTCTAGGCTTGCAAATGATGGCGGACCGAGTGCTTCATTTTAACAACCACACGGGGAAGAATCCCGTAAACCACCTCAAGAAGTTGAGTAACCTGTGGGACGGTCAGAATGTTCCTTGGAGAGAGAAGAAGCGTCTTATTGCTGCATCGTTGGAAGGCGTTGCGTCATGCTGGTGGTCCAGCGTATAGAAGGAGGTAGACTCGTGGGACACGTTTGAGTCTTTGTTCTGACAGGAATTATGCTCGCTCAACATACAGGGGCTTACCCGAGCCACTTTACATGCCATGAAATATCGTGAGGGTGGGAATAAAAGCATGGAGGCACATTTCCTCATTCTGTTAGATAGGAGCAGACACCTGGATGTGCCCATGACTGACTCAGAGCTGGTTAACACTGTCCTGGGACAATTCCCTCTCCGAGTTTAGGAAGTGTTTGGGGCGGTAAGGTGTAGGGGCGGGGCGGATTTCAAAAGGGAATTGAGATGTCTGGACCACATATAACAGCTCCGTAGGATGGCTAAGACTCCAGCAGGGGAGGAGACACCTCATGGGCAGAGACCATAGAAACAGATCCAGCAGCTTGGACAACTAAATGGGGCAGTGGCCAGATGTTATTGGTCCACCTCCACAACAATGGGGTAACCGGGGTTTCAGCCAATCTTCCCCATCAGGGTTTCAACCTGGGAGGCCACCACCTACGTACTGATAGGGGGCAAGCCAGCCCACAGACTCAAATATCTGTGACCCAGGTGGGCTACCCTCCTGGACCAGTGTGGTACCCCTAATGATATCCAGCCCCAGGATTCACACCTCACACGGGAGAGGGTCAGTTCTATGGTCAAGTCACCAATGAAGGAATGTATGTCACTAACAACACTTATAATCGTGAGGGGCCTGTGGAGTGTACGCCTGGGGGTGGTGCCAATAACAGGTGAAAAAAGCGGAAGGGACTAGGGGAAACTAGGCCGGTTTTTCCGTACAACAAGCGGGGGAGAAAAGACCAGCTGGACTATGAGGCTAGAAGAGAAGAGGAAAGCAGGTGGAGCAAAACACTTCCACGACAACATTCAGGTGACAATGGTGCTAGAGGAGAACCGTCAAATTCCCTACCCCTTTCCTAGATTCCTCCAGTGAGGAGGGGGTGGTGAGTGACGTAGTTAGGAGGTGACTTTTGTGTAGGGGATTGCACCTACAATGTGTTTGGACGTGATTTTAGGAGTGACCTATTGCAGGGAGAAGAGGAGGAAATCAGAAGAGTCCGTAAATGTCCGGAAATGCACGTGAAGGTTGGGGGCCAGACGGTGAGCTGTTTACTAGATTCAGGGACGGAGATAAGTTGTGAGTCCGAAGATTTTTCTAACTTGATCCTGGAACACAGCCCCCACGTTATGAGTCTGCCTTCTCCCCGCATGGTTATAGTGGCGTGACGAGTAGAAAGAGCCCTGCCAACACAGGCCAACTCCAGCTTAATATTCAAGGTTTAGGTTCTGGGAAGAGCGTCAACTGCTTAGTGGTAAGGGTCTTGTCAGACCCGCGATACTGAGGATGGACTTCTTGGAAGCTCATTCTATTACTTTGAATTTCGGTAGGCAATCGATTTGCGTCGGGGGTAGTAGCTTGGAGGTGGTGGGTTAGGGAAAACCAGTACAATGGGACGCGAATCTTGTTAGGCTCACAATTGGTGCACTTGTCGTCCGGTTGAATAAGAGGGCAGAACTTGACAACGTTCCTGTTGGATTAGGAGAAGCGATTTCCCTTCACTGTGGGAGAACATTTCCTATTGACGTGGAACTAAAGAGTTTTGTAGGTGACATGATCGCTCTAGACCAGGAGCGGCGAGAGATCGTGTACAGCTTGCTCCAAGAGTACCGTAAAGCTTTTTCAGACCAGCCGGGTTTGAACTTGACGTATAGTGTCAACATCCGCCTAACCGACATAAAAGCGTGTTTCAGGCGCAGTTATTCTCTTCCCAAGGCATGCGAAAAAGAGCTTGACGTCCACATGGAGGAGCTACTGAAACATGGTATTGTGAGTCACTGTTACAGCCCATTCACCAACCCGTTGGCTTGTGTTATAAAAAAGAACCGCTTTGTTCGCCTTTGTTTGGACGCGCGGATGCTCAACAAGCTTATAGTCAAGGATAGGGAAGCTCCTACGCTCATCAGTGACATGCTCCACGATTTAGAAGGGGATAAATACCTTAGTACTAGTGATATGACCCAAGGATATTATCAGTTAACGTTGTAAGAATAAGCCCGCTTGCATACGACGTTCTTGTACAAAAATAGAAAGATTTGTTTCAACGTGGTTCCTTTCGGCATTAGTAACGCCGTCACCGAGTTTACTAGATGTATGGATCTGACTATAGATAAATAGTGTGGTGGTTTCACTCGGACCTATGTTGACGACATTTTAGTGAGCTCCTCAACATTTGATGAACATATCGAACATATTAGAACCCTGTTCAGGAAGATAGTTTGTGTCAAAATGACGATCAAGCTGAGCAGGTTTCTTATTTTCAGACAAGAGTTACCATTTCTTGGACACATCTTGACGCCAAACGGAACTAGACCACACCCAGACAAGGTGAAGGTGATCTCCGAGTATCCTACTCCAAAAAACAAAACCCAAATAAAGGCTTTTTTTAGGAGTAGTTGTGTATTATAGGGGCTACACCATTCATTTGGCCAAGGGGACGCTGGCTTTGTTCTAGTTATTTAAAAGGACTTTAAGTGCGAGTTTGGAACTGAAGAAGAAGCGGCTTTTCAGGGGGTCAATACCTTATTTTTCGAGACACATATGCTCCACCACCCGAGGCATAATCAAGATTATTATGTCACCACTGATGCTAGTGGGTACGCCTTGGGGGTCGTCATTCAACAAAAGGATACGAACGGGGACTTAAAGGTGGTAGCGATGGACAGCCGAGAATTAAACGTGGCAGAACAAAACTACTTGGTGACCGAAAGGAAATGTCTTAGCATTGTATGGAGCCTAACCAAGTTCCGTAGTTTTCTGTTGGGGAATAAAATTGTAGTGTTGTCTTACGATCAGGACCTTTCGTTTATGGGTCATGCCGTCTGAAAAGTGGTCGACTCACCCGATAGATCCTAGCCCTGCAGGAGTTTGAACTGAAGACCACTAACATCAAGGGAAAGGAGAATTCCCATTGTGACGCGCTGAGTCACCTGACACATGAAGTAGAAGAGTAAACTGAGGGAGTTAGTGTGGTTCTTAGGGAGGAGCTCTTGGTATTGGCAGCAGTTCTAGAGGGTGACCTGGGGGTGGAGGAAGCTTTGTTCGATCTGGATGGGTTATAATTTTCTGATACCAATTGTACTCAGATAAGGAAAGTGTTGTATAATGCAGCACGTCCAGTGTTTGAAACTGACACCTTCCAGAAGAGGTTAATAGATAGTTACATGATCAAGGATAATCTTATGTATCAGCGTAGTAATTCTGAAAACCCTCTAGAATTAAGGTTTTTATACCAGAAGTTCTAAGTATACCTCTCAAAAAACATGTACACCTGACTAAAGGGTATTTTGGTTGTAGAAAATGTGAACTCTACATCAAGAGGTTCGTGTACTGGCCTGGTCTATTGGCAACAGTCCGTGCCGAATTTAATAAGTGTGGACTGTGCCAACGGGCCAAGCTTAGTACGCGGACCACATGGGGAAATGGATGCCAATAATTACTGAGGTTCCAGGCGTCTTAGTGACCGTAGATTTGTTCGGTCCTTTACCGAGCTCCGAGGGCAACGTTACCTAAGTCTTTGTAATGTTAGATACGTTCAGCAAACTGTGTAGGCTCTAAATAGTAAGAGGGGCTACGGCTGAGACTTGTATTGCTAAGGTGAAGCAATACGTGGAACAAGTAGGAAGACCGAGAATAATATTGAGTGACCACGGGCCTCAGTTCACAAGCGGCCACTGGCAGAGAGAGTTAGTCAGCATAGGAATCAGGCCCATGGTGTGTTCCATTAGGCACCCGGCTTCAAATGCTAGCGAGCGTGTAATGAAAGAACTGGGGAGATTTCTCTGGACATACAGCTATTTTCAGCACACGAAGTGGGCCTAGTCTTTGGCATTGTTTGAGGATGTCTCCAACTCCACCATACATATGACCTTGGGTTTGTCTCCCCATGAGGTTCATTTTGGTGAGATTTTACACAACTTTTTCATCTGATCTTTGAAGAAATCACCATTAGTGTAGCACCCACACTACTAGAATAGTCACACGATACACGAACATTCGTTAGCATTCGCGAATAGTATGGGACCGGCATTAGGGAACGCTAACTTTTCGTACGATTAGTGGTGATATGTCATAGCCATTGAATCTCATTTACTAGTTTCTGTCTTTAAGACTTGTTATATATTATTGCTCAAGATAACTATAAATATGTATATTCACTATTACTGAGCTAGCATATAATAATATATATATTCTATATTAATGAAATAGCATAAAATAACAAATATATTCTTTGTTATGGCATTAAATATAAAAGTAAATTATTTGTCTTTTGAGTAGTCAGAAACGTGTTTTTTGCTGGTCCTCTTTAAATATTAGTTATGTGAATATCATATTATATGTATAACTTCAGTACATCTCTTGTAGTTTCTGGTCTTCATTAATATGGCCGTTAATTTTTTTTCTCCATTTTACAAACTTTTCCTTTTATTTATATATATATGTATATATATAATTTAATCTATTGAAACTAATATTTAACACCTTATAATGTTTTATCGCTTAAACAAAAAAAAAAAGAAAACTCTTCCCGTTTAATGACAGACAGAAATTCAGCTAATAGGATGAACAGTATACCATTAAATACTGTTGCTCTAACCCTTTTGAATTTCTGATTTATAAAACTCAGTATCCATGTAAGGGGGGCTGCTATATTAATTTTATCTTGGGTTTCGACCCAATATATACAACAAACAAAGCTTATCACCTATATTGACATTTAGCTCTTTGTATTTTATGTTTTTCTTGTACAATTTCTACGTCCCCAAGCTGTCCTTTTATATAATTATATAAAAAATGGGCTACATATTATGTGCCACTCTACTATGACAGTGCTGGCATTATGCATTGTAACTTTTTGTTTTGTATGTTTCGTGTATTACGATCCTGTCATGTACTATACTTTGGGAACCAGTGCAATTACTACCAAGATCAAAGTTTATGGTCTTAGGTGCTAGAAACTGGTGGTGGAGTTCATCCTGAGGCACATTCACACTCCATCCAACTCCACTGTTGCGCAGTTAAGGTATTTGCTGTTGGAGTATTTAAGTATGTCTACTGATACTCCCAGTAATGATGCCCAGTCTGATGAGTCAGTTCAGCTCCATCAAAACCCCTTCAATAGAGTAAGACCTTAGCGACCCATCATGACAGCATTCTCAATGCGGAATAGCGCAATGCAATATTGCTATCCCCCTCGATTAGCATATTCCACAAAAACACTCACCGACGACGAAATTAGGTACAATTCCTACAAGAAAGATTGTCTGGACTGTGTCCCTGGAGTTGAAAAGATTGTTGTCTATATAGAATTTTTTTTAATTTGAACTGTAAAGTGACAACATGGCACTCGTCTGGATGTGGTATTTCCCTAAGCAATTTGGAAAAATTGGATGGTGGGTGTGGGAGTTATCACGTTTAATTTTTTCCACACATTACATTAAGGGTAAGCATAAAATCACTGTCGATGCAATATCCCGTATGGCTGAGGGTCATGATCCTATTAGTGAGAGAAAAATATAAGCTGATGGGAACTATTTCTATTCGGTCAATTACACAATCCTTTGTTTATATTAAAGACCATCAGGATAGTTATCTCTAGTGCGTAAGAAATACAGATAGACTTTTGAAGGGAGATAAAGCAGGATTATTTTCTATATTTAAGGAACCACCTAGTCATTACTAATTCTATGGGGAAAAACAGAAATAGTTTAGTTCCTGTGTCTGATCGCTCTATACTTTTAATATATTTCCATGATTCAGTTTGTTGAGGTCACTTGGGTCTTCTTAATACTTTCAGAAAATATCCAAGGCGTTCTTTTGGTCCAAAATGTATTGTGTCAACGTCAATGTCAATGCATTATGTCAAGGGGAGGGTTAGCATTTGTGAAGATTGTCAGAATGCTGAAGTCAGCTAGAATTATAGAGTTGGGCTGAATTCAGATGATGTCACTCAACGCCCCAGGGATGAAGTGTTCTTTTATTATGTGGGGCCATCACCCATTCATACTTGGGTAGCGTTTATATCCTTGTATAAGTAGATACCTTTTCCAAATATGTCACTATGATTCCCTTTCGTAGTATGAAGGCGACCACCACTGTTAATTCCCTCTGCAGACGAGTGTGGGCGCTTTATTGGGCACCCCTAGTTGTTGTTAGTGATAATGGGCCCAGTTTATGATCATCCTCTTTTGAGGACATGTGTTAAGGTTGGGGTTATGGGTTGTAACCACCAGTCCATACCATCTGAGTCCTAATCATGCAAATCACCTTAATATACATTTTATGTTTGCTCTATTTTTCATTTACAGGCACAGAATAGTTGGGACAAGGAGTTAGAATTCATCAAACTTGCCTTTCACTCTGTCTATAATGAATCTACCGGTAGTTCCCCAACGTCCATTATTTTAGGCTGGGAACTCACTCACTCTCTGATTTCTATTTGGGACATCGATTCATTACTGGAGTATTATAGTGGGCTTTCCCATGTGAACAGGTATTGGTATGCATTTGAGAATCTTATAAGGGCATGCAAGAGAGCTACTGCTGAGTATAATAATGTAAAGCTCCTTACCCTTTATGTCCTTTGAGACCATGTATTGGGTAAAGTTATCCCTCTGAACTCAGTGGCTGACGGGATTGCGGCCAAATTATCCCCAAGTAGAATGTCCCATGAAAGGTGGATAAGTTTCTGACCCCTTTAACGGTGCTTCTAAAGAATGTGAGTGGTACTGCCATTACAAGAAGAGCTCATTTCTCCCACCTCAAATCAATCTTAGGTGTTGAGTGTGTATTTTATATAAATAATTATTAAGTAAGTCACTCTTAATATGGGAGAATATCTTTTAAATATACTCTGTGATTTTCTCACTTCAGCTCCAGGATGAATAAAACTTAACTGAAAGAACATGAATGGAAGAAAAAAAGTAGCGAGGTCTTATGACTTATTACATTTTAAAAAAATGCTCTATGGAAATTTTACTATTTATTATATTCCCGAAAAGTAAACAAAACATTTCCAGTGAATCATTACCAAGTCTATGATATTTATACTTCATTAAACCTTAATCTGACACATTTTAAAGGTATGATTATAAGTAAACATTTGTGAACAAAAACTTTTCAATTTCGAATCAAATCGGAATAGAATATCATGCTTTAAAAAATTATAAATCTGAATCAATATATTTTATAACAATTTTCTTTAAATCAAATCCAATTTGAATATCATGAAACGTGTTATTGTTTTTGAGTCACCAGGGTTGTCACAATTTTCTAAAAAGAAAACTCAATGTGTTTTCCAGGCCTACAAAATTAAAATTGGCACATTTTCAGACACTTTTGAGACTAGTATAAAGGAATGAAATTAATTGTTCATTAAAATGGGTGTGTAGATCAGGATTTGAGCTTAATGCAGCCGTTACACAATCCAATGTTTCAATGGGGGGTAGGGGGGGTAAGATTGATGTTCGAATCAGCGTGCTTCGTTCTTAAGTTGGCTTTTTATTCTATGAAAAGGTATACCATTTAAAGCTTGTATCTAAAGTATACTAAAATCACAAATATGCCAGTCGGTTTCTTCCCCGCGAAATTCCCTTTTGTTTTCCAGACAAATGATCCCTGTTTTACAGGTTCTCACATTTTTTTCAGGAGCGTGGCAACCCTGGTCGTGCCCAATAAATCAACTGATTCAATAAATACTGCGTTTTACCATGATCCATTAATATAAGGTGTGGACTTATTCTATTTGACTAGTGCAAAATATGAAATCACGAAAATATATTGTTTAAAATATAATGGCTTCTATAGAAAATTATATTATTTTAAGAGATTGACATTTAGATTTTAAATATCAAGTGGTAATTCATAGCATATAAATCTGGGACACAATTGTACTTGTAATTCAATTGAAATATTTTAAATATTAAGATTCAGAACTTCAAATTGAACCTTAATATTATACATATCTTCGGGTTAAAACTCAAAATTTTTAAACCTTCCATAGGGTAAACTATAAGTTTCAATAAATAGTGGGTAAATTATAGTTTTTTATAGATAAGGTAAATATTAAAAGCAAATTTTTTAATTTATACTCTAAACATTTTTTTCAATATTGGGTTTCTAAAAGTTTACTTATTCATGGTAAATAATATAATGTTTATATTACTAAGAAAAAAACAGTTTTTCTTTGTATAAGAAAATAATCTGCCCAATTTTGAGCCACAAGTCCAATTATACGTACAAAGAATTTAGTTTAACACTTCATTTATCCTTTACATTACAAGCTTACCTTGCTTGTTTCCACTGTGGTGCAGCTTAAATGTTAGGGCTATTTCAAAGGACCTCAAGGTATGACCGTAAGTTCTCGTAGTAAATGGAGTGTACAACAGTTTGAATAAAAATATATTTATTTTTTTATGTGACTAATTAACTCGTTTCACGTTATGAATTTATTAGTCGACGTTAATGTTTCCAGTCGTTCAACAAAAGTACGTACATTTAGTGTTGCCGTAATTTGCTTTCTGGACGAGCCATTATATTAATATTTGCAATCTCTTCTTTCCCGACTCATTTAACAGTGCTCTATTATTTTCGTCTTCACCTCCTTCGTCTTGTGTTTTTTCCACAGTTCAGTTATAAATTACACTAAGACCTTATCGCTAGCTTCTATTCCCTTGTTTTTGAATAGCTTCCCATTTTAATTAAGAATTTATTTCTAATTTGTTAAAATATTAATTATTCCTTTATTACGACTTGTGTCAACAAAGTTTATTAGATTTTACTTTTGTAGATTTTACTGTTTTGGTTTTAGGGATGAAATCGAGCAGCTCGATATATTCGAGATTTTTGAGCCCCTCTAGTTTAAATCTCGTGAGGAATGGAATGAGGGGATTGAGGTCAAAATACTCTAGATATTTGGGCCACTATAGTTTATATCCGCTATTTAAACATTGATCCAAAGAAAATGTCTCAGAGTTCTGACTCTTCCTGTAGTTATGTTATTTACCATCCCACCATTCCTAATTGAAGGAAATAAAGTTTTCTAATTTTTGCTTAAATAATACAATTCTGACATTTGAAACCTTAATTTCCCTATTTCAAGACCATGATTTCCATATTTTACAGTCTTGATGTCATTCTTTCTTAACACCCTTGCCTCAATACATTATCTATTTCACACATTCTATATCATCTTTAATATTTTGCACACACTTGTTGTTACTATGTTCCTCTTTCTTGGTTTCCTATTTGTTCCTTTAGGTATTATTACGTTTATTATAGGTTTTGATCATTTTTTTAAATATACGTTGTATTTTTTCATATAAATTACAGTTTGTATGTATTGTTTTGTTTAGTGCGTCACTGATAATGTACTAATAATATCTGCTACTTATACGTCTGGTTCACTTTTTATAAATTGAAACAAAATTAAAATATGTATTTTATGTTAATATTATTTATATTTGTTTTTATTTCAAATTAATCATTTTCTTGAGATTATAAAAAAATGTAAATTTTGTTAGTATATATATTAAAATTTTATTCTAAGAGTCTAGAAATATCCACGAAATTAAAATATTTTGGTTTTTTAAAATCTATATATATTTATATATATTTTTAAAAAAACAAAAATAATTTATATATATATATATATATAGTAATTGAAAGAAAGAAGAATGTTCTGCTCACTAAAGAAGGAGTTAGAGGACAGGGCTCACTGGCTGTCTAAGTTCACTGAGAAAAGGAATGGACCTGCCGTGAGACACCTAATAATAGTCTATATTCAGTGAAAGTAGTACGATTTGTTTTGTTTCACTTAGATGTAAACTGTGTATTATTGCAGGTATGTAGCTAAGGAGATCTCCTGCCACCCTCCCCCACTTTTACCACACACACACACACACACACACACACAAAAACTAACACTTCACAAAATTAAAATTCAACTTTGTAAAATACTAAACAAAACCCAAATATATACTGGTGTTAAATGTAAAAATTAACATCAATATTATAATATAATATGCATTATGTATCTATTATACATGGAACGTGAATGGTACTTGGATTAAAACGGTTGGGAGAAGGGCTGTGTGTCGGCTGAAGCCGGCTATTAGCCTGGTACATTAAGAGCCATTGCGACTGGACTTGTTAAACTAATTTACTAAAGCTAACAATTTATTCCAATATTGCTAAATGTGTGGTTTTTGGACTCACCCCTAAAACGCTCGCTCACCCACCTTCTGTAACTGCTCTTTATCTGAATATCCTCCATGACTTCTAAATAATGTTTGGATCCTGATAAAGTAATTAGTCACAGACTCTGTGGGGGTTTGTTTATGACATACTAATTTCATTTTCTAGGCTTTCAACATAATCAACACAAAAGTTATTTTAAAACAATCTAGAAAGGTATCTCAGGAATTCCAAAGATTAGAATTGTTTCTAATCCATTGTCTTTTGTTACCTTCAAAAAGTTCAGGAAGGGCTCTTAAAAGTTCTAGATCCTCTAATCGGTACAGTTCCTTTAATTTTATTAATTGTTCTAGAAAGATTACAGAATCCAAATTGTTCCCTAATTTTAAGTTCCATTTTTGGACTATTTTGAGAAAGGTAATGTCTCTCTCCCTAGAATTTTGAATAGTATCTACTATATTTAATTTGTGTGGAGGTTCTATTGGATCTTCGGGACGTATACACAGGTTGTAGAGCGACATATATATTTTTGTTTTTTATAATCTCCTCTTGTATTAAATCATTTATTTTAAGATAAAATAACTTTATTTCTTCTACTTTAAGTTTAACCTGCTCATTGTCACAAATCAAACATAATATCCTATCTTCAAAGTGTTTAGATTTGATAATACATTTTTTTGTTGGTGAATAACTGGGTGATTTAGTTTCCTTGCCATGGGTCAAATATTATTTAATTTCTGTTTTATAGTGGGAACCTCGATGGAATCTGTAGATATTAATTCGACGACTACCCGTGACTTTCCCTCGTCCTGTTCCTGATCTATTATTTCTCAAAATTGCGAACGAATTTAGTTTGTAGTAGACCATGGGTTAACACCTCTAATCCGTAATTCGTATTGGAGTTCATCGGATTCAAGTTTGTAAACATCCATATTTATTTTACTTTTGTCTACTGAACACAATATTGTAATTAAAGAATCTCCTATTTGTTATTTAGCGCTAATACACTAAGACCCATTTGACCTGTACTCCTGTATTTGGTTTAGTACTACCACTTCAAAATGTATATGATAGTAGACACATAAGTAGAACCAAACTATTAACCCTTTAAACATGATATACATATTAAATATGTTGCATTTATTTTATTATTTACGCATATGTTTCAACAAGAACATAGTTGTGTTAACTAACTTGGGGGTTCAAATCACTGGTGTCCCTATACATTAATTAAACTACCACATTACTTTAAAAGGTCACTGAATGGATAAAATAATCAACTTTCCAGCTTAGCTGTTTGAACTGTAGTAGGCCATCTTGAACAACTTCCATGACGGTCTTTGTGTAACTACATTGTGACTTCTAATGGACGTTTCTAGTAGAGGTAAATAATGGTTGTTTGGGGATGTTGGAGACAGGTATCCCCACGTATGGTAAAAGGTTCTGGTGGAGGTTAACATCATTGGGACGACTTCTTGTAGAAACAGCTAGGACGGTTGGTTCGACTCTTCATTGCAGCGTTGAGCACCCAAAGTCTTTGTGTAGGATGTTGCCCCAGTTGACGAAGGTGTTTACTCACAATAAACAGAAAATATGCCCAAGAGGGACTCTACGTAGAGTCAGCACTTGAAGTGGTCGTGGGTTTACTAAAGTGCACCATTTGTTAGCTCTGCTACCATGAAACCTTTTTCTCTGAATCTTCTTCTTGTTTGTTTGTTGCTCATTAGACCTTTTTAACCAATCGGAAGCGTGCTAATTTTGGTTATAGCCACAGGTGATCCAAATAAAGAACAATATCCGATGCCAGATTATTAAATGTTTATTAATTGGTAATAGCTGAAAGCCTTTGTTAAACATTTAAGGCTAACAAGTTCGTGTAATGTTACAATTACAACTGATCTATAAATAACAATGTCTGATACAACTGCTTCGTTTGATGTTCAAGCAAGCACTATCATGTTCAACTGACTCAAAGTAAGTTAGTAAAGTGAGTGAGAGTTGAACTGTGGTCCCGCCTGCGTGAAAGCCAGAGAGCAATACCACGTGACCTTTCCTCTAGCGCCACACACGGCGGGCCCAGAATCTCAGTGTATTTAGAACTCTGGTCTCGCCTGCGTGACCTGCCCTCTAGCGCTACACACGGCGGGCCCAGAGTCCAAGAGCAAGTGGTGAGGGTAAGGTGACGTCATACTCTACAGTTTAGTTATTTGGACATTTAACTGAGAAACAATATATTGATAATTTAATTGATAATTAATAATATAAAAAACAGCAAAGACAAAACTTTCTCTTACCTGGGAATATTTTTTTTTTACTTCAATAAAAAAATACCTAGAAATGCCTTTTGTGCCATTTTTTCTGTTTTGTTCGTTATCATGTAAAGTATGAAAGTGACAAATCAGCTAATTCTTGTTTTAGGATTTTGAGTATTGTTATTGTACACTTTTGTAATATTGCAAAAAAAAAAAAAAAAAAA